>BHFT01072259.1:0-11374 GCA_004320025.1 Laticauda laticaudata
GTTGTTCAGTTCCAGAGAGAGAATTAAAAGCAACTAAAGAGTAACTGGTCTCGAGTCGTCTTTCCCACAACATAACAATACCCAAACTCAGATTTCTGGTCAATTGTTGATTCAAGGGACTGCCTACGTCCAAACCATAGTTTAACTCAGTCTCCCAGTTCGCTCTACTGGGGGAAATGGATTCAAAGGGGACTGCTAGATAACTCCATCATGCATTCAGTATTAAGGTCTTCTTTGCCATACATACATTATATTGACTCTACAACAATGTAAGTTAGAATAGTAAGATGTTAGAATACATTCTGGTTATTGCCATGGAAAATTGGCAGGATGTTCATCACATGTAACATCTTAGTATCATCATGAGTCTTGAATTGCCTGTGTGTTGGAAATATTTGCTCAGCATTATTTACATATTTATATAGATGAAAAAAAACCAACTATATAAATAATGCTGAGCAAATATTTCCAACACACAAGCAATTAAAAACAATTGAATCAACAATTGACCAGAAATCTGGGTTTGTGCATGTCATGGAACTGAGCAACAACTGCCCAAGTAGAGTCAGAGACGCTGACACAAACATGTAGTTTTATATAAATGAATATATTTAACATTTATATATACAGCAGACAAGATAATCAGGTACAAAGAAACATCATGAGGTAAATTTAACAGCACACAGAAAAAAAGTCGGGGAAAAAGGGAAACTCCCCTCCGTACCCACAGCAATCAATCATAGAGTAGATTGTCTCACACAGGATCAGCGCTCACCAATCAATCAAGTACAATTGTCAGTTCTGGCTTATTGTATACTTTACTGTCCCAGCTACTGAATTTAATATCCTAACAGTGCAACATCTAAGCCAAAAAACAACCTAATGCAAGTTAAGACTTTTACATATGAAGCAACATGTTTGCTCAGGCTTTCAGCAGCCTGGATAAAAAAATAAAACACATTCTCATGTTATTACCTTAGTATCATTTTCATGTTGGCTCTACTTTTCAAAGGCACCTGACTGGCTTTTGCTGGAAACAGGTTTCAGGATTAAGATATAAGTGGTAGTTTATTTACAACCACTTGTTCAGTGATCGTTCAGTTATAATGGCACTGAAAAAAGTGACTTATGACCGTTTTTCATACTTACAACCATCACATGGTCATGTGATCAAAATTCAAAAACTGCTTCATATTTATGATGGTTGCAGTGTCCTAAGGTCTTGTAATTCCCCTTTTTTTTGACAAGAAAGTGAACGGGAAAGCCAGATTCACTTTATAATGATGTTACTATACTAACTCAAGAACTGCACCCTATTCACCTAAGAACTGCAGCAAGAAAGAATGTAAAATAGGACAAAAGTCACTTAGCATTTGTCTCACTAAGCAACAGAAATTTGGGGTTCGATTGTAGTCACAACTCAAGGCGGCCTGTGAATCATCTACTTAGGATCCATTTAGAAGATCCAGTTTTCCATCTCTTCCCTGTTCCTTAAAACTCAGAAGCACACAACTTTTTCTATATCCATTCAACAGTGAATCAGGAATCATGCTCTGGAAAATATCTGGTTGATCTTGGCTGAAAGCTAATGTTGAGGTTTCATTGCATGGACATTTAATTAAAATTAAACACAATTATGATTATGATGTCTTGAGTTTACTCGAGTTTATTTTTCTTCCTGATTAAAAATGACAGTTTGAGAGCATGGATCACTGTATTTGAACTTTACAGAGAGCCGATGCTCTTAAGCAGCAGGTTGTGAAAAAAATATCCACCAAGCGATGTATTAATGATAAATGTATCTTAATTCAATATGAGCATTTGGAACAAGTAGCAGTGGGTATTAACTCTGGAGCAGACAGGGTGTGTAGTCTCCAGCTTGATGGAGAAGACGTCACTAATTTGATCCCCCAGTCTTATTTTAACTCAGAATCAAAGAAATTGATAGTTTAGCACATAGAACATCAGAGTTGGACGGGACCTTGGAAGTCTTCTCGTCCATCCTTTTGCTCAAGTAGGATATGCTATACTATTTCAGACAAATGGTTGTCCAATCTCTTCCCTAAAATCTCCATGTTGGAGCATCACAACTTTTGAAGGGAAGTCATTTCAATGGTTCTCACTGTCAGGAAATTTCTCCATAGTTCTTCTCTCCTTGATTGGTTTCATCCATCGCTTCTTGTCTTGCCTTCTTGGAGAAGAACTTGAAGAAGAGGAGACTGAAAGTAAGTTGGACAGCAGGGAGACCTTCTTAATGCTATATGAGGTATTAATACTGAAACACTCAGCCTTGTGGGATATGAACTGTCTTCTACTGGAGTTTCAAACAGAAGATAAAGGACTATTGATCAGTGGTTGTCATGGAAAATGTGGAGAAGCTTGGGGGACAAGGAGAAGAGATGCTGCCTAAAAAACAATCAGATGAGAATCAGACAGTGGCTTAGCTGCCAGAGAAAGAAACTTAGGAAAGACCTGGCCTAATGGATCAAGTAGTTAAAAGGGATTGCTAAACAGGGTGGTTAAATCAATTGCACCTGACTTTATTATCTTGTTTGCTGTGGTTGTTAAGTGAATCATTGCAATTGTTAAGTGAATCATATAGTTGTTAAGTGAACCCAGCTTCCCCCATTGACTTTGCTTGTTGGAAGCCAGATGGGAAGATCACAAATGTTATTTTATTTAGTTGTCAAATTTCTATAATACCCATCATATTTGTGTGCAGTGCTGTTGTAACTTTGAACGCTTGCTAAATGTATGGTTGTAAGTTTAGGACGACCTTATATCAAAGAAGGATATAGCTGAAGTAAAACAGACATACAGTAGCTGATTGGATCTCTAATCCAGGGAGGGTAAATACAGACTCTGAGTAAATACAGACTAATAACAGGGGGCCTTGGAAATAATGTAGTCCAATCCTCTGATCTTGGAGACCTGTATTGTTTCTGATAAATGGCTGTCTAGCCTCTTCTTGAAAACCATCAGTGTTGGAGCGTTCACAACTTCTGGGGACAAGTTTTTTCTACTGATTAATTGTCCTTACTGTTTGGAAATTTCTCCTTAGTTCTAGGTTGCTTCTCTCCTTGATAAGTTTCTACCTGTTGCTTCTTGTCCTGCCTCCAGATGCTTTGGAAAAGAGGTTAGAATAGGGGCAGCTCTTCAAATATTGGAATACTACTATCATGTCTCTCCTGGTCCTTCTATGCACTAGACTAGCCATGCAGGTTTCTGCAACTATTCTTCATGTTTTAGCCTCCAGTCCTCTAATCATCTTTGTTGCTCTTTTATGCACTCTTTCCAGAGTCTCAACATCTTTTTTATATTGTGGTGACCAAAACTGGATGCCATATTCAAAGTCATTAAATGAGACATTCCTGTAACCAATACTCTGATACAGGAACTGTCCTGTAACCAATACTCTGGCCATTAAGACCATACCAAAGATTTCTTCATTGGCAAGAATGGGAAGAATTAGCCAAGAGTATAAATCCTTCAAGGCTGTTACAATGATTTACATTTTCTCACTGGCAGTGGGCAATCCTCAGTTGGCTAAGGATTCACTCTTGCCTGAAGGAAAGATTCTAATCTAGCCTATCCCTTTTTACCAATTGCCAAGTCTAAACTGGGAGAGCCAGGCTAAACTGGGAAGTGTCTGGATATCTGTGATTTATTTCCAAGTCTTGATCATGGAGCCTGAAGACTACTACATTATAGCTTTTGGAGATCCTGATACAGGTAGTCCTCGACTTCAGTGCCCAAAATTTCCATTGTTAAGTAGGGCAGTTATTAAGTGAGTTTTGCCCTGTTTTACGACTTGCGATAGTTGCTAAGCAAATCACTGCAGTTGTTAAGCAAATCATGTGGTCATTAAGTGATTCTGGCTTTGCTTGTTGGAAGCTGGCTGAGAAGGTTACAAATGGTGATCACATGACCTTGAGACACTGCAACCATCATAAATACATGTCAGTTGCCAAGCGCTGAATGTTGATCACATGACCTTATGATGATGCAATAGTCACAAGTGTGAAAAATGGTCCTAAGTCACTTTTTTCAGTGTCGTTGTAATGTCAAATGGTCACTAAACGAGTGGTTGCAAGTTGGGAACTATATGTACTCAGATTTTCAGGAAATACCAATGGCTTTAGAACTTCAATTGTAAATTAGACATTTTATACCCCTGTGGTCTTATCCATCACGTTGGGGCCTTGTCTTCTTCAGCATCTTCAAAATGGAATCATAAAAGCCAAGATGGCTACCACAATGTGATCAGAACCATGCATTTTTAAATGCATCATGGTGCTTAGTAAAAACAGTGCAGGGCTTCAATTCCCTAGTTGTAATTATTTTGATGCCTTGAAGTTGGGGTGAAACTGGATTTTGGCTATACTTACGATACAGTAATCTAAATCCAAACTTTTAGCAAAGGACGACTTGTATCAAAGCACTAAGACTTATACACCACTTCACAGTGCTTTGCAACCCCCATTAAGCGGTTGACAGAATCAGCCTCTTGCCCCCAACAATCTGGCTCTTCATTTTACCCACCTCAGAAGGATGGAAGGCTGAGTCAACCTTGAGCCTAGTGAGATTTGAACTGCCAAATTGCAGGCAGCTGGCAGTCAGTAGAAGTAGCCTGCAGTACTGCATTCTTACCACTATGCCACTGAGGCTCATTTACTTGTAACATTCTCATTAGATGGGAACAATATTAGTTTGTGGCATGGGTGAAATCAAGACCGGAAAGAATTAATGAGGGATTAATGGGTGATAAACAACTTTGAGCTTTGATCAAATCCTTAATTGTGGCAAGGAAGCAAATATGAATCCTCCATAGAAAAGTATTAGAAAATATTTTTAAATTACCTTAAGTTCTGAACAAATGGGGTCACATGGTAACATTTGTGACCTTCTGAAAAGCAGTCAATGAGGAAGCCAGATTCACTTAATAGCTATGTTACGAACTTGACAACTGCATTGATTCACTTAACAACCGTAGCAATAAAGGTCATAAAATGGGGGCAAGACTCATTTGATAAATATCTCATTTAACAACAGAAACTTTGAGCTCATTTGTGGTTATAAGTCAAGAACTACCTGTAATGTCATGCTATTGGCTGACAGCCTGAATGATTTGCAGTGTGTGTCAGATAGATTATATACAGGTAGTCCTCGACTTACCATCACAAGAATTGAGGCCAAAATTTCTAAAGTTAAGATAGTTGTTAAGTGAGTTTCCCTCATTTTATGACTTGTCTTGCCACAATTGTTAAGTAAATTGCTAGTGTTATGAAGTTAATAACAGTCGTTAAGCGAATCTGGCTTTCCCAATAACTTAGCTTGTTGAAACGTTGCAAAAGGTGATCCCACGATTCCAGCACAATGCAACTGTGGTAAATCAATTGCCAAGTGCCTGGATTTTAATCATGTAATCATGGGGATGCTGTGATGGTCATAAGTGTGAAAAACAATCACTTTTTTCAGTGTCTTTGTAACTTTGAATGGTCACAAAACAAATGATTGCAAGTTGAGGACAACCTGTACTGTATGGAAGCAAAGATAGAAGTCTAGAGAGAGATGTAGTGAGATGTAGCTATGTTTCCTTTTTTCTACAACTCTTTAAATCCTTTGTCTCACTATTACACCGCTACTCCAGGTTGCCTTTAATTCATTCATTAAAATGTTTATATAGCGACCCATCTTCTAAGCAACACTGGGAGGTGCCCAGTCACAAGTTAAAACAACATACAGAACCATATTAACACTACAAACTAAACACATTAAAACATTAAAAACAACAAAACCTGGCAATGGGTCAAACTTCTGATGTGCAGTCATCTAATCTTCTCCCTTGAGGGAAAAAACAGGTCTTCAAAGCTTTATGGGAGGCTAAGAAAGTGCAGCCTTGCCAATCTTCAGGGAACAGAGTGTTGCACAAAGCAGGGGCTGTTGCAGACAAGCCATATTTTCTAGGACCCATCGGATGGGACGAGGAGAATAGCCACCCTATCTGACCTGGTAGGACATGTAGAGAGATATAAATCAGAGAAAATTGTTGTTTAGACTGAGTTGCAATAGTATTGTTTTTCAATAATAGCTGGTTAGGAGTCAGGTTTAAGTTATACCCCACAGCTTCGTAACTATGCTGACCTATGCTGCTGACCCTGAACAATATTTGTGGGTCAATGGTTGTCCCAAATGTTGTTTTGTGACCTATAGCCAATGTCGCTTAAAGAAGGGCATTCTGGGGAGAACTGCTCATGAAAAGGGATATTAGGGGATCTCGCTCCATTTCCAACCTCAGAGAAAGAACTGCAGGAGTTTTCAGAACAACAATAATCAATGTTTTAAATAAACAAAAGGTCACAATACTTCCCTTTACTTCTAAACATATGTGTACAATTCTGGGGAAAAGCTAAGAAAAGTACAGGTAGTCCTTGACCTATGACCACAATTGAGCCCAAAATTTCTGCTGCTACCTGAAACATTTGTTAAGTCAGTTTGTCCCATTTTACGAACTTTCATGCCACAGTTGTTACATGAATGACTGCAGCTGTTAGTCAAACAGTTCTTAAGTGAATCCAGTTTCCTCATTGACTTTGCTTGTCAGAAGGTCGCAAAAGTAGTTCACATGACCTCGGGATACTGCAGCTATCATAAATATGAACCAGTTTCCAAGTGTCCAAATTTTGATTACATGATCACAGGAATGCTATAAAAATCCTAAGTGTGGAAAATGGCATAAGTCACTTTTTTTAGTTATGTTGTAACTTTGAACACTCGTTAAACAAATAGTTGTAAGTTGAGGACTACCTATATTCCTTGACACTCAACCTTAATGAACCCACTATAAATGGAGCTAGGAATTTCTCTTCCTTTTTGCACGATTCTGTACATTAACACAACTATGGAAAGCCAAGAAAAATTAATGAGTCATTGAGAAATCTAATTTTTTTGCTTAAGGCACAGATTTGAATTATAACCACATTAATCAAGGACCCAGCTTCTTCAGAAATTTATAGCACTGGGAAAAGTGGAAGGGAAAAAAATGATCAACAGCAAGGTGGAAGGACTCGGTTATAATACAAGTAGTCTTCAACTTATGACCCCAACTAAACCCAAATTTATGTGCTGGCTGGCTTAAACTCCAGAAGGAAAGATGGAAGAAAAAAACTATTGATAATAAATTGGTACCTGGGTTTCTTATCTATCTATCTATCTATCTATCTATCTATCTATCTATCTATCTATCTATCTATCTATCTATCATCTCTCTCTTTCTTTCTCTCTCTCTCTCATTTATCTTTAAAATTCCCTTTATTCTAAGTTGCCTTTTTATGGGGAGTAGTAATTTTTGTGTGATGTGTTGATTAGCATTCTATATTTATTTATTTCTAAAATTTATACATTATAGTAAACTGTTTTGGGCCAAAAGGAGAAATGTAAATTCACCCATAGTTTTACCTTATTATTTAGGCTGGGAACCAAAACACCATCAACAGGTCCCTCTTTTCTTCCCTTCTTCCAAACTGTTCTCTTTAATTTTATTTCTTTGATATATCAAAGAGTCTTTTGATAAAAAGACAGAAACCTTTCATATTAATTTAAATGGTTAACCTGGAAGTTTTAGCAAACTATAGTGTCTAATAGAAAAAATAATTACTGCAGTATCAGATCTAACAAGAAAAATGACTGTAGGGTAGGGGTTATATAGCAATAGCACTTAGACTTAAATACTGTTTTCCAGCCTTCTCTAAGTGGTTTACAGAGTCAGCCGATTGCCCCCAACAATGTGGGTCCTCATTTTATCCATCTCAGAAGGATGAAAGGCTAAGTCAACCTTGAACCTGGTAGGATTTGAACTGCTAAATTGCAAGCAAGCCTATTGTCCTGCAGTACAGCATTCTAACCACTGCACCACCAAGGCTCTCATACTATACTATATACTATACTAAGATACTTATTCACATAAAGTCACATAACATGTTCTGCAGTTGTTTCTTCAAACTGGCAAGGAACCAAGAGTTATTAAATAAAAGTAGTCATTTCAGACAGGAAAACATCAATGTCCAGTCATCAGTGACATAAAAAAAGGGAGAAAGCAGAAAGAAGTTATGAAAATGGAGGCTTATAATTATAATCACAGATACAGGTACTTCTTGATTTATGACAATTAGGTCCAGAATTTCCATTGTGATTGTTAAATGAGTCACATCCAATTTTATGTCAGTTTTTGCCAAGATTGTTAAGAGAGTCACTGCAGTTGTTAAATGAATCACTGCAGTTGTTGAGTAAATCTGGCTTACCCTATGGACGTCGTTTGTTGGAAGCCAGTTGGGAAGGTCACAAAAGGCGATCACAGGACCTGAGGGCACTGCATTGTTGTAAATACATGCCAGTTGTCAAGCGCCCAAATTTTGATTGTGTGACTGTGGGACTTATGACTGCAATGGTTGTAAGAATGAGAACCAGTCATAAGTTATTTTTTTCAGTGCCGGTTTAACTTTGAATGGTTGCTAAATGAATGGTTGTAGCTCAAGGACTATCTGTAATCCTTGACTTACAATCATAATTGGGATGAGAAAAATGGTGTGGTCGTTAGGCGAGACATCATGTACTGGTGACTTCTAACCTTTCTTGCTAACTAGAAAAGGTCCTAAGTAGATTCTTTCAATTTCAGTCTTTTATTACAGGTAAATAAAGAACGTCAGGTAAATAAATGTGTGCCAGTCTTTGCTCCTTAAGAATTCATCACCAGAGATCAATAGATAAAGTGCACAACCTTTTGTCATTGTGACAAGTGAGAAGATTAAAAGCTATTCTGTATATGTCAGCAGCTAAGAGATCAGAAGTGGTTTTTAGGTGAATATTTTCTTTAACGGGAACTTTCTGATCCTTTTAGCCCTTTAGCTGGAAAATAGTTAGCTACAGAAATAAATTTTAAAAAAGACTACAGGTAGTCCTCAGCTTATGACCACAATTGAGTCCAAAATGTCTATTGCTAGGCGAGATGGTTGTTATGTGAGTTTTGCCACATTTTACAACCTTTCATGCCACAGTTGTTAAGTGAATTTGTTAAGTTAGTGATATGATTGTAAAGTGAAATCTGGCTTCCTCATTGACTTTGCTTGTCAGAAGGTCGCAAAAAGAGATCACATGAACCCAGGACATTGCAACGGTCATAAATATGAATCAGTTGCCAAGTGTCTAAATTTTGATCACGTGACCATGGAGATGCTACAATGGTCATAAGTGTGAAAAATGGTTAAAAGTCACTTTTTTCAGTGCAGTTGTAACTTTGAGATAAATGAACTGTTATAAATTGAGGGTGATCTATAGATCTATTGTACAAGAGAATAAATACTATACAGATTAGACATTAGGGGTAATGTCTCTGTGGAAAAGTCTCTCTTGTGATATAGTATGTTCAAGTTCAGAGGTCCTCCAGCAGAGACTGGAAGGCCATCTGTTTTAGAAAACCAGCCCTTCAGCAAGAGGGTCAGACTAGATGACTTCTGACAACACTTGCAAATTCTAAAATTCTCCTTTGTGGGGTGCTGCCTCATTGGTTACCTTACTTGAGAGGTCGTGGCACAGCCCAGGATGTAAACTAGGGCATGACTCACTCCAAAAAGTTCTTGTGACACAGTTTAGAAGGCAATTATTTTGTTCCTGTCTCAGCAGATCCTCAAGTGGAGGCCACAAATGAACTTCCAGGGTGTGGAATAAATCAACAGAGGTGTGAGGCTACTGCATCCTTAATTTCCAATTGGTTTGGTTAAATCCAGGGGAAGAGATGCTGCCTAAAGAACAATCAGACAAGGGATAGGAACCCCCGGTTACTTAACAATCAGATTATAAAAACTATAATTGCACCCAGAGTTTTTATAAGATGGGCATCTAAATAAATATTTTACATAAATGTTTTCAACAAACAAAGAAGGACATGCCTTAATGAATCAAGCAATTAAGAGAGGCTATGGGAAGTTTTTGCTTTTAGATTTGCAAGATTCTGTATAACATAATTTCTATCTATAATTTATAAGGAGATGTGTGTGTGTGTGTGTGTGTATTAGACAGATATAGATATTTATAGAGAGAGATAAATTTATAATATTGATTATTATAATATAAATCATATTAAAGCCTTATATTAAAGTATATTATATATTAAAGTGGACAGGCACAATGGTTCAGCAGTTAAAGACACTGAGCTTGTCCTCTGGAGGTATGTTATCTATTTATTTGTTAAATTTACTTGCTGTTTATCTCGCCCTTGGGGCAATAATAAGAAAAGAAAATGAAAGGAGTGAACACAGAAGTAAAATAATAGAAGAATAAAATAAACAATGAAAAATAATGTCATGAGAATGCATCAATACGATAACCCAAAGATGGATGGGAGGAGAGCAGACCTCATCAGTGGGGCAGATGGAATATGCATATCATATGCAAAAGAAACAGGATGGAAAGTTGCATAATTAAAGTACCTTAGGAAAAGCTTTGTCATTTGATTTTTCTTTTTAAAAATAACCCACAAATTTGAGGGAAATTTTCATGGAAAAGATGTGTCAGTTTCTGTTCTGATTAGAACAACAACAAAAAATACTCTACAAACAGGCCAAGGGTGAAATTCAAATTTTTTCCTTACTGGTTCTGTGGGCATGGCTATTGGTGTGGCTTGACATAGTTGGTGTAATAGTAATAGCAACCATTGAAGATTTTGTACTGATTCAAATCCTCCGAGGTGGTAGAATTTCACCCAATACAAGCAGTCTTCAATTTACAACCAGTTGCATAATGACCATTTGCATTTATAATGGTCACATCCATGGTAAATATTTGCACTGCTTTGATGTTGTCACATGACCACTGTTGTGCACTTGGTAAGTTCCAAGTCCCTCATTCTGATTGGCCAAATGGATTGGTTCATTAAGAACCAATCCGGGAAGCCACCAAAAGGCAGGAAGAGTTAAACAAGTGTCATTGGCCACAAGCATCGCTATTTGAATACGGCTGGGTCGCCGTGTAATAAGAAGACGCCCTCTTCCTCTTGTGTCTGAGATTTCTTCCGCATGCTCGTTGCTTTCTAGAAACATCAGAAAGTGAATCGACATACGATTCCCAATCCTCTTCATCAGGATTGAAGGGGCGGGCGGCGCGTTGTTACCATCTCTCTCGCTCGGTTCAGGATCGCCGCGTGCTTCGGTCTCACCTTCTACAACGATCCCACCCTCATCGCCAGTTGTTCCGTCCAGAAAGAAAGCGGCGTGAGACCGCGGTTCCAAACAACAACTATTTTATTTAACTCGCAAGGCAAAAGATACGGACACGTAGCCAAGCCGCGGCAAGCCCTTTGTAATAGGCGGCTTGCCTACCA
>BHFT01072262.1:0-14194 GCA_004320025.1 Laticauda laticaudata
TCTTGATTCCTAATTCCTGCAGTTTCCTTGGCAAGATTTTTTAGAAAAGTTGGCTGGCTGCTCTTTTTATTTTTTTTTTTTTTTTTCTGAGAGAATGACTGGCCCAAAGTCAACTAGCTGGTTTCATGTCTAAGTTGAGAGTACAACTCATAGTTTATGACCAGCTGCCTTAACCACTGTAACAAATTGTTCTGCATTCTTTCATTAGCTTATTACAAAAAGCAGTGCATTTGTAGGATATTCTGATTTGTTAGATGGAAATCAGTATTTATTGTAGAGATCTCTCATGGAATATTTATGTTTTTACAGGCACTTTGTTCCTTCATAGTACTCATGTCTGACACAATTGATTGCCAAAAGGCCCTTTATTTATCTTGCATTAAATACCTGGAATTTTCTCAAATAATTTGAAATTATACTTGAATATAAATGTTAAAGAAGAAAGTCTTGAAGACATGTATGTCTTCTCTATATTTATATCAAAATGTATCAGTTAGTGTTGGCAATAGCTCAATACATTTTTCCCATGCTTCAGTACTTTTTTCATGATCTTCAGCCAGACCACATTAAATTAACCTGAAGTATATGTTTTAACTTACTGTTCTTGTATCTTTGCATTCTAATGTTACAAACTGACTGCGTGGCATTATTGGCTTTTTTATTCCTTCACCAGCTTTTATTTTATATAGTCTATCCCATTTTTCATATTCCTCAGTTGTAAGGCACCAGCTCTCAGTTGGACTGACTTGCTTTGTACCTGGAAAATATTTGAAGATAAGAAAAGGAAGGAAATTAGTGTATACAATATATAATCTATATAAAATTCATGAATGCCCAGTATATCACTTGCCAGAAACCTCTTTTAGATTCTGTAATCAGAGACCTTGACATTTTTTTCTGAAGCATGTTGCTATAATTCATAATTCCATCAATGATGGCAAACAATCCTGATCCAAAGATAGCGAAACAGGTCCAGATCAGGATACAGCCACCATCATGTTTTACACTATTTTGGTCTCATCTGTCTAGAGAACATTCTTCCAATAGTCAGATGGCTTACCCAAGTGGTCTTTCACAAATAGTGGATAAGCAGCAATGCTCCTATTGGAGAGTTGTAGCTTTCTTCTTGATCAGTGTTCTCCCGATGAACCCTGATATTTGCCAATGCAAAAGAAGCCATGAGGGCAGAGGTCCCCAAACAGAATTCTGGGAGTTGAAGTCTACAAGTCTTAAAGTTGCCAAGTTTGAAGGCTCTGCATTAGGGCCTTACATGGTACTCTGGGATTCTTTGAAAACTCCTGGAATATTACACGTTGGTGTTGGTGTGCTTTTCATTTGTGGACTGGGTGGAATCCACATTTTTTGGAAATAGTTTGGTAACCTTTTCTATCTGGTGAGCATCAGCAACAGTTTTTGGAAGTTCTCAGGAATTCCTTTGTTTGAGCCATAGTTTTGAGCAACGACATTTCCCCATATCTGTGTTATGATGTTCTGATTTCAGTAGTGAACAACCAGAATTCTGTTCTTGAAATAATTAACATCCCACTGGTTGAAATCACTGACTCTAATTTCCCCTTCGAATGAACTGATAATTTAAGAGATTCACACTTGCCCTCCACAAGTTTGAGGCTTTTGATCACTTTCTTCAATAAAGAAATAAACAAGTATAATGTTTATGACTCAATTGTTTAATTGGGTCCTTGTTTTAGGACTTTTAGGAAGAATAGATCATGTTTCAGATTATATTTATGCAGAAATATCAAAAATGTTCACAAATGTGTTAGCACCATTGCACTTAAAGGCCATATTCGGATTATTACCCAGGTATCCCAGATATATTCTGTGATGGATTCTGTGAGGGAGAACTATGAACCGTTACACATTCTCTCTTTCTGAATGTCTTTGGTTGGTTATATAACAATACCAATTGGGTGAAGTTTCTTCATTTGCAATGGAAGGCTCCCTAGAAACAAGCTGAGCAACTAAAGTAAATATTATTACTTGATCATTTGCTATAAGCACCCAGGCTAAATAAAGTTTTCAAAGCTCTTTCTGTTTTATGATTTATAAAAAAATATTGACATTTTTCCTTCCCACAAGCTCTGAAAAAATCACTATAAAAAGCCAACAGCTGCTTTTATTTTCATAGCCAATTTAGCCATAAGCAGGTCTTTTAAATAATGGTGTTTTGATATAAAATTTGCACTGAAAAACCAGACAAACAAATGGATCAGATTCAGTCTATAAACTTTTAGGTCTAATGAGCAGTAGAAGCAGTACCATAGAGGGCTGTGCATGCATTGAAATAATTTAGAAGTACTTTGGGCCTTACAAGAACACAGTATCTCTCTGCTATTCATTAAAAGAGGGACCTTTTTTTAAAAAAAGCTTGTGTTTGAGCTTGAAAAAAGATGTTGCTCAGTTATGAGTCTGATTTGAGCTGCTGTAACTTTTTTCAGGCTCACATGGAGTCCGAGAAAACATGTGCTCAGTTATCTTTTCCAAATTACATTTCAAAATAAATGTTGAAGGGTACATATTTCTGTTTTACCATCCTCATCCACATTCATGGAAAATCACATGCATATAATTACACAGAAAGAATTAGAGATTAGAGATTGCTGAACAAGTGATGATTCACACTCCAAGAACATGCAGTGATATTACTTCCTCTGTTGCCATTCCCCCACCACCCCCGAAAAAAAGGAAGAGAGGGAGAGGGAAAGAGAGGGAGAGAGAGAGAAAAGGAGAGAGAGAGAGAGAGAGAGAGAAAAGGAGAGAGGGAGAGAGAGAGGGAGAGAGAATCTTTATAGTTCTGTCCTATCTCTAAAATAGATACTAAATCCTATATATGCAACATCAATGCCTGCTATTCTGCCCCAAATTTCTGTTCATTGGCCATGTAGGCTTGCATGTCTTCATTATCAAGCACAGTACCTTTCTGATTGACATAAACAGTAGGATTACTATCACTGGCTTGATTTGCTCAGAAACATTTCTGGGATATCTGGTTGCTTTCTTAAATTGGCTAGATGGATAAGGTAAGACTAACTCAAATTCACCTCAACTACTGGTAACTATATACAAAACATTGTTTTCTTCATCGTATAAATATTAATACCAAGCAATTTTGGCACAGAAGTAGAATATTCCACAGAAAAATAATACCTAATGAAGGAACTACCAAGAATAGCAATAGCACTTAGACTTATATATCACTTTACAGTGCTTTATTGCCAAATTGCAGTCAGCAGTCAGTCAGCAGAAGTAGCCTGCAGTACTGCACTCTAACCACTGTGCCACTGTGGCTCTTGGTAGAAGGAACTACCAAAAAGATAAACACTCAAGCAGAAAACAATACCCCATCAAGGAATTACCAAAGGAAAACAATCACATCCTCACTAACATTGGCATGGCAAGCTACTGTAATTAATTCAGAATAGAAGGTTTTCTAGTCCAACTTCCTGCTCAAGCAGGAAACCATAGCATTTCAGACAAGTCTCTTCTTAAAACCCTCCAGTGATGAAGCACCCACAACTTCTGAAGGCAAGCTGTTCCATTGGTTGATTGTTCTCACTGTTAGGAATTTTCTCCATAATCCCAAATTGCTTCTCTCAATTATTTTCCATCCATTGTTTCTTGTACTGCCCTCTGGTGCTTGGGAAAATAAATTGACCCCCTCTTCTTTGTGGCAGTCCCTCAAATACTGGGATACTGCTATCATGTCCCCCCTAATCCTTCTTTTCTCTAGACTAGCCAACCTTTGTAAAATTGTTTAAAGAAATAGTCATCACAGTATTTTTGGCAATGAATCTTGCTGACTATAACAAAAATGAAAGTACTCGAGGTCTTGTTGACCATAAACCTGCCAATAAGTTATGGGGCAACCTTCCTGTACCTTGTGTGAAAGACAGTGTTTGTGTGGCAACTCAAACTCAGCAGATATCCTCTCTTCTTACCTGCACTGGCAAAACTGAGAAAATTATTTTGCCCCAAAGTGAGACCTTTCTTCTTTGAGCAGGCTGTGGAAGTGTCTGGCTCCTTCTCTGGAGGTATAATCAGCATACGGTGCATTTTGGGGTTCAGGCCACCTGGAATCATACGTGGGCTGTGCTGGTATAAATGGAGGCCTTTATTTTTAGAAAGAGTTTTCAGAAGATTTTTTCTGTTGGATTGGCTTTGATTGTAAGTCTACAAAAGAGAGAAAAAAAATGGCACTTTTTTTGTAGTAAAACATCTTATCTGTTCCTAATTTACTCATTCACAAATATGATTTACACTGGTTTACTTCAATTCCTGTGGGTATCAGTTCATTATTAACCACTTTGCTGTTTTTTACTTGCAAAAAAAAGGCAACACAATATCCTGTATTTTTTTAACATAAAAGGTGATTTGACAACATTTTAAAAGCCTATGTCATGTCAGAACTTATTTGCAGAACTCAGGTTATGTCCTCCCACTATTACTCCATGTCTGATAATGTTCAGGTGATTTTTAATATTTATTTACTGAATTTATGGATAAAGGAAAGCAAAGTGTTGGCATAGTCAATAGTCATAATTATATCTATGTTAACATTTTTACTAAATGGCCATCTAATACAATAGCACTTAAAATGGTCTGTAATGTATGCAATTATAATGGATTAAACCCTGACCAGGAACTCCATAAGGCTTATTGAGTGAAGAAACATAATGCAAAAAGAAGGTGTCATTAACGTAAGGTAGTCAGGATTTATTGGAACAGAACAAAAGAGCAGCAGCATAATTGTGACTCCACCAACTTGTTAAAAATCATGCTGCCCACAATTATTCTAATTTCAATTCTTATTTTTTAAAATGTGGTAGTATTCTTATTTTATGTACCTCTTTATTCTTGCCTAAAGAAAAGAAAGTCAAATACGTCTCTCCACATTTACTGAACAAATATTATAAAAATAAATAACATTCCTCCTGTTAATTTATTTATTTTTATCCCACCTTTATTATTTTTATACATAACTCAAAATGGTGAACACACCCAATATTCATTTCACCTTCTGTTTTCCCCACAACCCAGTGACTTGGGTTGTGAGTGACTGGCCAAAGTCACCCAGACATACTTGTGACTAAGGCAGGACTAGAACCCAAGGTCTCCTGGTTTCTAGCTTCACGCCTTAACCACTAGACCAATGGAAACAGGTTTTCTGGATACAATATCAATAAGACTTATATACCGCTTTATAGTGCTTTATAGCCCTCTCAAAGTGGTTTGCAGAATCAGCATATTGCTCCCAACAATCTAGGTCCTCATTTTACCCACCTCGAATGGAAGGCTGAGTCAACCTGGAGCCTGGTGGGATTCCTTCAAACATATTACTGATGACATCAGAACCATCACCATGAGCCATGGTAGTACAGTGGTTAGTGGTTACAGCGGTTAGCGTGCAATAGTGCAGGCTACTGATTCTGATTCTGCTGATTGCCAGCTGCCTGCAATTTGGCAATTCAAATTTCACCGGGTTCATGTTTGACTCAGCCTTCCATCCTTCCGGGGTGGGTAAAATGAGGGCCCAAATTGTTGGGGGCAATAGGCTGACTCTGTAAACTTCTTAGGGCTAAGCACTAAGTGCTATCACCACCAGGGCAGTGCCAGGATCTGCTAGTTCACCAAATATCTTATTTCAACTTTATTTGGTGGCAAGACCTAGAATTTGAATGGAATTTTTGGAAACATTTAGAACACCAAAATCCCTGTGCCTAGAATTTGTTCGGCAGTGAGCAAAACCTGGGTTTGGAGTCTCATCTTACTCGCTCTTCCCTTCCTTCAGAAAGAATGACAACAATGCGCCCTTGCCGTTTGCGTCCAGTTCGGCCCATTCGCTGCACAAGACGAATTGGACTTTTTTGAGCATCAAAACAAATGATGAGGTCTACTTCTCCAATATCCAAGCCTTCTTCTCCTACACATGTGGAGACCAATGTGTTGTAGCCGCCCTCCCGGAAATGCTTCACTACCTAAAGGAAAATTTAAACAAGCTTTAGCTTGATTCTGGTAGTTGTTAAGACAACAAATCCATGTAGCAAGGAAATATTATGAGATAGTAGATGTCATAGAATTCAGAAAATGCATAAGATACAGAGAAATGAAAACTGTATACCTCTCAAGGTAGAGGAAGGTAAACTGGCACTAAGTTATATGGAACAATTGAACTTTTTTAGATAATAACTCTATGTAAACAAATAGGATCAGTTTTAGTGGTTCAACTGTTCAGTCAACTTAGGAGATTTATCAATTACTATACTGCTGTATTACAAAACATTTTGTTTTCTACACAATGCATTAGTAATTGATAGTAATCACAATCACAAAGATCCAAAAGAGGGAAGGACAAATATAATGTACACATATAATTTTCTCACTCTATCTATGCTACTTTCTTAACCAAGTGAAAGCAGTTATAGTGTTGCTATGTCATGTGAACGCTCTAGTCCAGTTGGAGACAAAGATAGATGGTCTAATTTTATCCCAAGAAGTCCCAAAATAACCTTAACTTGATGAACCATATTGTGCACAGCTGAGAAGCTTAATAAAGCAATAACTATGGTAATTTCCCTTTTGCTGAATCAGAAACAAACTCAGAGGAGCCCTATAAAATGACCTTATCTTTTTAGTTCTCAGTATCCACATTGAGAATGAGAGACAGAAAGCAAACAGAAAATGTTGAGAGCAGATAGACTTTCCTGATTCTCTAAGGCAGGGGTTCCCAACCTGGGGTGCGAGACGATATTCCAGGCGGTGCGAGAAAAGTCCAGGTAAATAATAGGATATTGGCTATATGTTGGCATTTTTATTTTCTTTTGCAATGGACTAACTTTGTTTNTTTGCAATGGACTAACTTTGTTTTTATTTTAGAGTTAAGTATCATTATTTAGTGGCCGTCACATACATAGCTGAAAAAATTCAATCCTACCATGTATTTAATAATTAAATAATTCAATCCTACCATATATTTACCACATATTTCAGGGGGTTCAAGGTTCGAGTGAAATTTCTTTAGGGGTGCGGGGCGAAAAAAAGGTTGGGAACCACTGCTCTAAGGGGTCAAAGATGACTAGAGCACTAGGTATTTTTAAACCCATGTTCCTTTTGCAGGGGTGCTGAAAGGACACAACAGTTACCTGGTTTCTTCTATGGTGATGGAAGAACTTTGAAAGGTACTCCCTGGTTTTCTGCAACTCTGGCATTTGGGAGCAAGACAAATTCTCAAAGAGCAGTTGATACATGAAACAAAGCTATGAAATTCTGCTTCTCATTACATCTTTATTTCTATAGGAAGAATGACTACTTTTTGTTATTAAAAATAACTAAGAAGGAACGAGTTATTATTTGAAAAATGGAACAATATTACACATCTGAAAAACACTGAGATTCCACAACCAAATGATCACGTGCTTATAACTGTAAGCAGGGCAGTTATAAATTTGAGTTTTATTCATTTCAAGTGAATTTGACTTATATCACGTGATTACAGCAGTTAAATTAAATTTTGCGCAGTCCAGCATAATTTTAAGAATTTTTACAGGTATTACTATATTACAAACCCATTTTTTGGCATCAGAAATCTGTTTGGGACGATAATTTACAAATGTACCAAGGGTAACATTTGTTGTACTGTGTAAGACAATTTGTATCCCTGCTTCCACCCATTTCATTACCTCAAGCTGTTCCTTCTGTGTAAAACCCTTAGTGTTTTTGCCTGTAGAATGGCCTACAAAAGTCATTACTCTCACAAGTGGGTAGTGATAGTTAAGCATCTCTGCAATTTCCTGAACACTGTCACGGAAGGAGGAGAAGATCATCACTCTGGTATCTGTAGGTGTCACTTCAGATGTAATCTGATCTATGTAATAGAGAAAGCAAACCAATAAACTACACCTCGATGAACACATATGGAGAAATTTGGTACAAATTGCCACATGCAGAATCTCCAGTTAATCAATATTACTGACTACATCCTAATCAAAACTAAGCGTCATGCTGGTAAAATGGAACTAGTAGAGTTTGAAAAAAAGTACAGAAAAAAATAACATTTATTTTTAAATGATAAATTGTGTCGGAGTGAAAGTTGCATATACTGGTAAACCAAATATTCACCAGAATGTCTTAAATAAGGATGTTATAAAATGAATGGCAAAATATTAAAAAGTAAATAATCCATAATCTTAAAATTCAAAGTAGAAAACTTTAGGGTGTGTAATATAAACCAAACAAGGATAGATATCCTGCGTAAAATAAAATCAATTTTATTGAACAATACTAATTGATTACTAGTAGTTTTTTCATTAGCAATCCAATTACATCCTATATGTACCTTTATGTTTTCTCCAGGATCTGAAATGTTGTAGAACAACATCTTCTAATTTCTTTAATTTGGGATGGCTATAAATGAAAGTCTTCGTGTTTTCAGCTCCTGTAAACCCAAAATTTTTAATTTTAGATATAAACATCCAGACAGCTTTACTTTTTTCAAAAAAAAAATCTCCTCTGTGAAGTTACCCTTTAAAATATAATAAAATTGTCTCCTTAATCCTGTCATTAAGGGAAAATCCTATAAGATTACCAGCTAGCTGAGAGATTGTCTTTGTCCAAGAGTCTCTACCCATCCAATTCAATCCAGCAGATTAGGTATGCCTCAAATCCCATCAGTCAGAATGCCGAATGGCAGTAACTAGTAGATGGGACTAGTCTGCTGAAGCCTATTATGGAATATGCTAAGGATGTTGTTTCTTGGTTTTACTGCTAGCCGGTTAATTATCTTGATTGCTGCATGTATTTTCTGAATTTTTTTACTATTTTATTGTTCTTAATTGTTTTATAAGTTTAGAATTGCTGAATGTATTGTCTAGATGTTTTTACTGTTTTATTGTTTTAAATTCTGTAGAGATTCTCAGTCATCCAGGTCACAGTTCACCCAAAGGTGCTTTTTTAGTAGGTAGCTGAACTTTCTTGTTTTTTTTTTTGAAGATATTTTGCTTCTCATCCAAGAAGCTTCTTCAGCTCTGACTGGATAGTAGGGAATGGAATCAGTTGCCTCCTGAAAAAGCACATTTGGGACATCATTTTAAATTGTTTTATAGAATTGTAAATGTCTATGGAGATTCTCAATTATCCAGGTCATGGTTGTCCCAAAGGTGCTTTTCAAAAGACAATTGGACTTTCAGCTTTTTTCTTGAAAATATTTCACTTCTCATTCAAGAAACTTCTCCAGTTCTGTTGATTTGTAGAATTCAGTTGTAGAATGTACAACTGAATTATAAAATATAGTTAGAATTGTAACCTGCCCAGAGTCACTTGGATGAATTGGGCCGCTATAGAAATTTAATGAAGACAGGAAGAACAGAAATAGATATATCGTACAATTAAGTTTTTATAATTTATTCAAATGTAACTTCGATAGAGAACTTCAGTTTGTATAGTGGTTAAAATATTAGGCTAGAGATTGGAGGATTGTGAGTTCTAACCCTGCCTTAGGCATAAAGTCAGCCAAATAATTCTGATTCAGTCACATTCTCTCAGCCCAAGGAAGAAAGCAATGATAAACCACTTCCAAAAATGTTGACAAGAAGAGTGGTGGGGGAAGAGGAGAAATTTGTTAAAATAAATAAGAGTGATATCAAATTTAAAATAAAATAGAGATACCTTTTAATATCTGAAAAAATTAGTGTTCCCTTAAGGCACAATATTCACACTATATAAAGACAGTCTTCACCAGGAATATCCATGGGTATTTTAAAAATATCCTTCAATCCTTAGTAGTCATTTGCTGTGCTGAACAAATAGCACTGCTGTATTTTGAGTAGATAAATTGCCAACCTAGTTCAATGATGTTGCCATTTGATGAAGCTGAATCCAAAAACATGTTTTCAAGCTGACTGTATAGCATCATGAATTCCTCATTACGCCCAAGTTCATTTTTGGCTCGAGTCATTCCTTAGAAAGAAAAGTAGCTGAATTTAAAAACGTTAAACTTTAGATCTCTGACTTACATAAACTGTACATCAAGCTAGACAGTTTTGTAGTCTGCAGTGAAAATTAATAGTGAAAAAAAAACACAGATAAGTGTACCGGTTAATGACTGCAATAAGTCTTGTCTCTCAGACACAGATAAAGAATAACGCAGTATTACAACAACATAATTAATTCAGTTGGAAAGGACATTAAAAGATCTTTTAAGTCATACTGTCATTGATGTAGCTATTCCACGACTATAGTTTTCCTAATAGGTTTCTGTCCTTTTTTTGCCTGAATTCCTGTAATGAAGAATAGGCTCATCCCAACTCCTCACTGGCAATTATTCTCCTATGAAGAGAATAGTCAGCATTATGATAAAGTTCTAATTCAAATATTTGAAAATGACTGTCAACAAAATCCCAAAGGTGCTTTTTTAAGAGGCAACTGAACTTTCTGGGTTTTTTTTTAAAGATGTTTCGCTTCTCATCCGAGAAGCTTCTTCAGCTCTGAGAATCTCCATAGACACTATTTTTAGATAATAGAATAAAATATATTCTGTACTGGAAAAAATATTTAGAAAAACACCTATCTTGGATAGACTTAGGTGAACCAAGTTAAAGAAAATAGTAGGTTTGTGTTGGCTGGACACATTCCTCATATTCATGATGTGTGTCTATCTTTGTCTCTTTTAATACAGTCCCATTTTCATTATAGCCAGGTGGCAATTCTATCTATTACTCTGATATCAAAAATAAAGATCTCTGGAATGAACAAATATAGAAAAGACAAACATGAGACACAGACAAAAGACTTGAGACAGGGACCTTATTATGCTAATTCCATCTTATTCAGCCTTATATTAAAAAGTACTTCGGAAAGCCTACATATTAATTTTATTCACTGAATTCCAATTTCTTCAAAACCATTACTCTTAGATCAGTTGATGGGTATGGTTCAAATCAACTAAAAAGCAGTATTTTCTATTTTGTCTCAGCTTTTTATACCCAAAGATTGTCAATGGTGCTTCTTCCAGAATGGGTGAATTATATGTTTTTCCCCTCTGGTAAGAACTGATTGAAAAAACTGAAATCACTGTCAATATCTGGATCTTCTACATTACTACATGCCAATTTTTTCTCTTAAAAACATTTTGGTTTTTGTAGTGTTTACACTATTTTTTAAACAGACTTAATTGTCATTTTTTAATAATGATAAAATATACATGGAAGAACTTTCTGACATCTTTAGAAGCATTACAATATATATTTCAAATTAATTTATGAATTAGCAAATGTGAAAACAATGTTTTATTCCCATATCTTCCACACTTCTAAATACATTTTATTTCCAAGCAGTTCAGTTGATTAGTCGTAGACCAGTATAACCAGATTTCTAATATTTCTTTAAAATATGAATATTTCTTTAAAATATTTTAATATACATGTATAATACATCTAAATGCCCATGATTAAGTTGAAATGGGAATAAAAACAGATTCCTTACCTTTTGATCCATCCATAATTCCATGTAAGAAGGTATGTAATGATCTCATTCCCATTTGCAATAACAGTTCGTAACCATGATATAAACTTATACAAAGAGCAAAATCTCCCTCTATTGCACCTTGCTGCATTCGCTGGGGAAAAAGACATTTCTAATTTCAGCAACAAAATTATAGTTATACAGATTCAGTTGTAACAGCCATTTTACTGTGATTCTACCTACAGTTTAAGTAAATAATAAAGTAAAATAGACTTCCACCTGAGTAACTATGTAAGCACTTTCTATTCAATTTCAAGCTTATTGAAAATAATCAGATGCTTTGAAAGTTAAAGCCTGGATTAGATTTCTCTATCACTGCCCATCAGGGAACATATTTTTCTGTTGTTCGAAGACAGTTGCATAACTGTTGCATTTATACTTCTGCAAATGTTTGTTCTGACTAGGGGGCTTAAGTTAAAATGCTACATAAATGGGATAGAAAACAGTAATGAGAAAAATTCCATGTTTGAGACAAATACTGAAAGAATCTGAATTTATTCAGATAAACGGATAAGGTCTTTATCTAAAGTCCACAAAAATGTATAAACATTCCATCAGGCAGGTTTTCAAAAGAGTAGAGGACAGCACTACATTGCCTTTTCGTTAGGCAATGTGGGCACCTCTTTTTCTTAGACATTGCAGAGCTAGATAAGGAATTCTGTAACCCAATGGTTGGATTGGAGATCCAGAAAAAGTACATTAAACCAGAAAAAGTTCTGGCTCAGCTAGAAAGGGGGGCATGGTTTTGTGTGTGCACACTTCCACAAATGCAGCTTTGCATGCACATGCACTCCGCCACACTTCCATGGCCTGGTTCAGAACGGGCCATGGCTTGGGGGTTGGGGACCCCTGTATTAATGCTCTATTAGCACATACGAGGTAGAAGTGGAATTAGAGCTTTGGTTTTTATGTTATGGGAAATGATTTGATGCTTTTGTTATTTTTTGCTAACTCTGTGCATGCACGTCAGTGCTCATGGTTAAAGGAATAAAACCTGGACATTGTTTTCTCCTTTTCAACTCTGTTTTAGTACTTTGATTTTAGTATTCATGATAAATAACTTGGATTCTTACTGAAAGTTATTTTAATTTTGAAGGGATTTTAATCTAAGCACATTTATCCCTGCTTGATTAGGTAGAAAAAGGGATCAAAGCAGGAAAAAAAAAAGATCATTACTTTATCTATTCTTGAGTGTCACTGTGAAAAAGTGCCAGGTGTGTAGGTTTTCCTTAAAAGGCTCTGCAAACATAAAAAGAGGCTGTAGTAAAAAAAAAAAACTGTGAGAGAAGGCCTGAGACCTCCCCCTGCCCCATGGGAAACAGGGGCCAGTCCATCACATCTCAGATGTGCATTTCAATGTGACCAATTACAAATCTGATCATATAGAAAGAAAACATATACTTCTGGAGAATATGTACCTCAAAACGTGAAGCAGGATTTTTCCTGAATTGATCTCGTGCTAGAATTATCTGATACTTTGTAAGAGCAGGTATTTCATGTCGTGGTAACACCTGGAATCTACTTAGCCGACTAGTAAAAATTTCCAAGACCTGAACATAAAAGAAAGTAGAGAAATACAAATGCTCTACAGATAATCCTCAAATTATGACCATAGTTGAGACAGAAATTTCAATTGGTAAGGCAATTTGATTATAAAGTGAGATATCACATGACCACACTGCTTAATGAATCCAATCCTGGCTCTCTTGGTTACTGTCATAACTCCAGATGTGTGGATTGTTCACCAGAGGGAGGAGTGCTGTAGAGAGATGAGAGGCCTGACACAGTCTGTATGCGAGATGAGGGACAGTGTAGTGCAAACACAGGAATATTAGAGAAAATATTTGCTGCAGCTCACGGGATTCTTGGGGCACTGTGGATCTGAGGCTGCAAGAAACCCTGGAGCTGAAGCTAATGCTACAGCCAGTCTTGGAAGACTCAGCCACTCCTCAGCTCAGTACAACCCAGCCCAGCCACATTGTGCTCCATAGGCGTTACCTATGCCTCTACTGACAAGTTCCACCCTGACCATGATGAAATAAAACACAGGAACACACACACCCCCAAAAAATACAATAATCAAGGCTCAATGCAGAAATTATTTATCCAACAAACACAGTGTTGAGCTTCAAAATTTACTGACAGTAGTCACTAAACCCTGAAACCAGAGGTGCTTTTCAACCGGTTCGCACCTATTCGGGCGAACCGGTAGCAGTTATTTGGCATGGGTCGCCGAACCGGTGGCAATCCCTGGCTGGCCACGCCCCCAACCTGGTTGCCTGGTTGCTCACTTGCGATTGCTCTCTTAGCTTTCCATTCCCCACGTTCTTTCTCCCTGGGGAAAAGGAAGAAAGGTATGGAAACTGCAAGTATCACTTTCCCCGTGTGAGTTAAAGTGCTGGAATGAGAAGGAGTGCGGTCTGACTGAGGCGGTGGGGGTGAATCGAGCCTTGAGCACTTTTGCAACGTAAAAGAAATGTATTTTGGAAGCAGTCTTTTAAAAACTTCTCCAAGTGTTCCCCATGGACACTGCAAATATCGCTTCACCCTTTTCAGTTGTGTCTGAAGTGAGAAGGAGTGTGATCTGACAGAGGGGGTGGGGGAATCCACTCAAGCCTTGGAGAAATTTAAAGGAGCTGCTTCCAAAATGCTTGTCTGT
>BHFT01072263.1:1160-14545 GCA_004320025.1 Laticauda laticaudata
CTCTCTCTCTCTCTCTCTCTCTCTCTCACACACACACACACACACACAGTCTCAAGGGTCTGACATAAATAGAAACACACACACACACACACACACAGAGAGAGAGAGAGAGAGAGAGAACAATTAAATTCACTTCATCTCAAGACTACTTCAAGTAGACTTTACCATGCTCTTACTCTAGACTTTCCCCCATATAGAAGAAATGTTGTGTTCTATCTTCTGAATGTTTGTTGTATTATAATCCAGTATTTCAGCTTTTAAAAATAATGTATTGTTTTTAATGTATTATGAGATTTGGTATTCATACTTTTTATAGTTGTTCCACTGGTTGGTGTTGACCAGACCACAGGCTGTGTACTAATATACAGAGGTGCATAGTACATAAATATGTATCTCTCTCCCTCTCTCTCTCTCTCTCTCTCTCTCTCTCTCTCTCTGTGTGTTTCTATTTATGTCAGACCCTTGAGACAGTCCAGACAAGAAGCTCCAACCATGAGAAATAACACTACTGTATCTTTATTACGCTAACTCTGTCTTATTTGTGAAGGCTGCTTTCTCTCAGACATTTACAGTGAGAGTGTTGCATGCATCATTCCAATCTACCAAAACATTTTTTTCATGATTCAAAATAGATGAGGGATTACCTGTTTTTCTACTTTCCAGCTCTATTATCATTATGTACACAAAAGGCTAAAAACTGGAATAACCAAAGGGCTCTCTCTTGGGGATGTCCATGCTAATAATCACAATATTGTTACCAGTGGCTCTGGAAAGTTCTGTGCCATTTAATAGACATAGAGAAAAAAATGCAAACGCTTACCTGTTTTTCATATCCTTCTCTCTTCTTGTTTTGCCTTACTTTTTGCTAGTTAACAGTTTATGTTGCTTGATCTTTAATACGTAAAGATCCAACTATATTTAGTTACCTATGTGGTATTAATTCTGTGTGATCTGGATATAGGAATGTGCAGGCCA
Source organism: Laticauda laticaudata (assembly GCA_004320025.1). NCBI lineage: Eukaryota > Metazoa > Chordata > Lepidosauria > Squamata > Elapidae > Laticauda > Laticauda laticaudata. The sequence continues at coordinate 2,136 of BHFT01072263.1, forward strand.
AAAAATAAACTGGAAATTGCAGTAATTTGCTACCATTTTTTCCAGCATTCCTACATTGTACACATAGCCTAGAGAGCCAAAATAGTCATTTATCTACTTCTAAAACAGTGCTATATTTTCTAATGATTTATTTGTTTCATCAAATGTCTTATAGCCACAATCAATTAAAAATTAAGAATGGCTGCATACATGAAAGAAAGTTGGTATCCTGTATTAAAAACTACTATATCATTAAATTCTATGCAAAGCACAACAGTGGCCTCACAAATACATTATTCCCAGGATGTTTTTAAGGACTTCCAGAACCCCAGCATAATGGCACCATATATATCTCAAAGATAAGGGTGAGATGCAATTGCAGAGGATGAGGAAAGCAACAAAGAAAGCATGCTTCATTGGTACCGCAAACTATGTTTAATTTAGGGTACTTTGTGCAACTCTTATCAACTCTTCCCAAATGTAGTGGGTGGCAAGAAATGATTAAACACAAACAATTCCCTTAATTAACTAGACCCTATGCCATGAATGGCATCATAGATAACAACTAGCACTTTAATTGTACTCAGAAGTCAACTGGGAGTCAATGAAGACCATTCAATTAAATAGAAGATTCAAAATGAGTAGTTCTTTATTGGAAACTAAGTAAAAGTCCTTTGAATCTTATGAATTTCACAAAATCCAATGATGCTTATTTTGTAAGAAACAAATTAGGGACTGATAACCAGGATGCAATGGTTTGAAAGTGTCATATCTGCAAAGGATATGAATTTGGGCAAACTCTGGGAGGCAGTGGAGGACATGGGGGCTGATATGCTATGATCCACAGGGTCACAAAGAGTTGGACACGACTTAGTGACTGAACAATAACAACCAGGATTTGGTCAAATGCCATCATATAATCTAGTACAAGAAGGATGCAGTGGCTCAGTGGCTAAGACATTGAGCTTGTCTATCAGAAAGGTCGGCAGTTCGATGGTTCAAATTCCTAGCACTGCGTAACTGAGTGAGCTCCCATTACTTTTCCCAGCTTCTGCCAAATTTGTAGTTCAAAAGCATATTAAAAATGCAAATAGAAAAATAGGGACCACTTTGGTGGAAAAATAGCAGCGTTCTGTGTGCCTTTGGCTTTTAGTCATGGCAACCACATGACCACAGAGACATCAAACAGTGCTGGCTCTTTGGCTTTGTAACTGGGATGAGCACCGCCCCGTAGAGCCAGAAGCAACTAGTACGTATGTGCGAGGTGAACCTTTACCTTTACTAATCTAGTACAGTTGTTTATCTCTGAAGATTTAATTTACGCATTGACAAGAATTTTTGTTTTGTTTTTTCTTTTTTAAAAATATAAGCTTACAACTGTCACTTACAACCCAAAGTCATATATTTCAGTTGGACAGCCATATGAACTGAATAAACAAACACATTCTATATAAGTTCTTTAAATAAATACATCTCTCATGATTTTGAGGTTATTTTATTTCTTTAATTTAAGTTTAATTTTAGTAGCAAAAGTTGAATGTTCGATAATGGGCAGATTTTTTTGCCTTTGTTTCTGTCTCTCATCAGTGTTCTGGAGAAACAATTGTTTGGTGTATTTTATGGAGATCAATTTTGACAGTCTAATGTTGGTCCATGGTCTCAAGATAGCTGCAAATGCAGAAATAATGTTTCATTGGAGAAATTACCTCATAGCATAAACCTACATAGTGAGGCTAGTCATGAGATTTATGCTTTGAAAAATCAAGTAATCTTGAATATTTCATGCAAGTGTCTCCAAAGCTTGAATTTAACTGGATCATATCAACAGAGGGAGAAGAAACAGATGTATCTCCAAAGCTAAAAAAAAAAAGTACAAAGAGATTATGTATAGTGTATATGGCATCTGATTTCAATATGATAACTCTGATGCTCTTTGAAAGTGTATCTGGAGCATGCCATTTGTTTTAATGCCTATGGATTACTTCATTATTATATTAAACATGACCTTTCTGTTCATCTTGGCTTGAGAATGGTTTGCTTCTCTTCTGACATTATGAACAGCATGACCAAGTTGAGTCACACAACTCATTCATACAGGTATTTGTTATTTCGAAGGAGCAGGGTGCTTCAGAACAATTTCCTGTCTTTTAGTCTTGGGACCATTTTGTCTTTCTCAACTCACTCGATCTCTGTTCCTTTCTTGCTGTAATTGCAATCTGCTTTAGTTCTTTAGAAAGGTCTATGGGTTTTGTACAATATTTTTGACTGTTAGACATTCTGTTTTTAAATGTGGGCTAGATAGGATTATGTTTCTCTCCAATCATAGTGCCAATATAGATGGATATATCTGATAGAAAATAATTCAGAAATAAAGTTTTAGGGCTTGGCAAAATGTACTTGAAATATTTCCTTCCTATTAAGAAGAACTCTCATATTAGGGTTAATTCCCAAATTAGGTTTAACTTCCATATTAGGGTTGGGCAAAAAAAATGGTTAAATGAAATAACCACAACATATTAGAAGCAAATCACTTGAAATTTATGGTGTCCAATAGTATTCTAGTTTATTTTTAAAATAAAAGAATATAGAACAGATATTAATTCTGACAGGCCTGTAGGACATACTCCTCCTACAAGTTGTAATTTAAAAGTTATTAGCTATCAGTTCTTGCAACTTCTCTACCCATAACTGTTGTAGCATGGGAAATCAGGAGACAGGAGACCAGCGTAACTTCAGCTCTTTATTCAAGGTATAGATCTGTGTGTCATTTAGCGAGCCGCGGCAGCTCTTCTTATACAGCTAGCCGGCGGCTCTCACCCAATGACAGCTTTCTGAATCTCCTGCGATCGGTTCATCCAATCACGGGAGATTCCTTACTAACCAATCACCATCTTGCATCTCGGCCAATCACAGTGCAGTCATTGACAAGATTTTCCTCTTATTTTCCCATTTCTTTTGTTACAGTATCAGGAATAAGAGCATTTTCCATTTCTTCTTACATGGGAATTGGAACGGTTCTCTCCTACCCCATCCCAACCATCTTGATCCTGGTAGGATCTACCAACACTTTTGAGAAGAAAGTTTGCCAGTGTGAAAAAGATTTTTGACGGGCAATAAAGCAGTTCAGGAGTGATCGGAAAAGAAAGCATCCAATGAATGAACTGTTGTCCAAAAAATAGAGGAGATTAGTGAAATATAAAACCCGAAGCATCAGTCTGGAACCACAAAGAGGAACATGATGGATGGAGATGGAGAAAGGCCTCTAATTCAGAATATCATCTTTCTTGAAGACATGGAGTATGAGATGTAGCAAAACTATGAATAAAATTTATATTAAAACTGGCAAGTCCAAACTTTATTTGAGGTCCATCCCAGGGCCAATAGAAAAGAGGGTCCAACACATAACAGGTCGGATTAGCTGAATTAATCTGAATTCCTTCTGAAGAGATTAGTCGGTAAATAGAGGGCGTTAGACCAAAGGAGTGGTTTTTTTAAGCTTAGATATAGGCTGTAGCTTCCAGCAGTTCTGAGCAGTTCTGGAGAACTGGTAGAGGAAATTTTGAATAGTTGAAAGATCTTTCCCCTGAGAAGTGGGATGGGAATTGAAGATTTACAGTATCTTTCCCTGGAGTGGAGTGGGAATGGGAGATTCTTTACATATTCCTTCGCTTGCCAGCCCACAAGGACATGCCCACCAAGCCATTGCCATGGGCCCACAAGCGATGCCCACAAACTGGTAGTAATTTTTTTTTAATCCCACCACTGTGCTGACGTCGTCATAAAAGTGCTGAAAGATTGCCCCAAACCTGTTCAGGTGGAGAGCTCAGATTATGATAAGCAATTTTTCAGAATAAACAATAAAATTCATCTTTTTCATGAAGACCTAAAACACTGATGCCAATCTGAATTGGTGTTACCAAATAAAGTCCCTATGCATATCAAAGCAATTATTATTATTTAAATTTATAGTGTTATGTTAAACATTCACAAATGTACAATAATGCAAATTTCCCAAATTCTCTATAATCTACAGCACTATTTCTCAAGAATTTTCCAAATGAACAGAAGATCAGAGACTGAATGAATAGTTGTAATGATTTTCATGTGTCTTCTTCAATGTTAAATGAGAACTTGAGTAAGAAATTTGCAGCATGTCAATTAATGGTTGATGATGTTCTTGGACAGGTTTACTAATGCTTAAAAGGATTAGGGAAAACATAAGAGCTACATCATCCATACGTTGATGTTAAAGTGAGGGTTCAAAAGGTTATAAGCAAAAGATTAAGAATGGAGGATCCCGTTGAAGTACGAAAGAAGTGAAGTACACCAGACTCTATTCAAGCCATAGATATGTTATTTCTGAGAACTTTTGCGTCCTGTAGTAAATTTACAGTATGCCACTATTTGCAAATACAGTATGGTAATAAATACCAGTGGAAAATGTACCTGAGTACTAGCAATAGCACTTCAATAAAAAACAACAGGGCAAAAGGGGAAAAAATAAAAAATTTAAAAAAGGGATATGATTAAAAGGAATTAGATTGGAAGAACTTTATTTCATTATACAAGTACAATGAAACTGTGATTGCACCCCAGCAAACTGGTCCACAAGACAATAAAACAAGCACTTAAAAATGGAAGCATAAGCAAAAAGAGAGTACCCATGTCTCCATTTACAATTTGAGAGTTACAATAATCTTACGGCATACACTACAAAATATATGTCCAATACTGACTGTAACCGGCCTTAAGCCGAAATAATAACACAAAGGGATTCTGTGATTGTAATATGTTATTATACATCTGAATGGCGGTTAGTTGAGATTTCATCTTTCACATCTTATATGGTAGTGACTTCATGTTATATTTGTGTATTCAATGGCCCAGGGAAAGAAACACTATTTGATATAGTTTAGTGGCATGGAATTTTATTGACATTAAAGACGGCTTGTCCAGATGGCAGCAGTCAAAAAGATAAGCCAGGTGGAGGGCTTTGAAAATGGCCTATAATCTGCTTTGGCAGCAGGACCTGGCTAAGTCTTCCAGGGGGCAGAGGCAACCAATGGATCTGTTTGGCTTGTGTTTATCACCCTACTGTTACAGTTTTCCTTGTCGCTCAACTGTGGAGCCTGATAGCCACACACTAGACAACATGGTCCAGAATCCTCCCACAGAGGCTTTACTAGGAAGCAGCACAGACTTCTTGTCAGATGTTCTTCCTGACCCACAGGAGCATGCAGCCACTTGCTGAGCCTTCTCACTATGCCTGGTATAGGAGACAGAGATCAAGCTGAAAAATGCTGCCAAGGAATCTGATCTAGGGACGTTTCACTCTCATTCTTCTTTTGATGAGTGGGCGTGGTCCTGTCCATGTTCCTTGAATTCATAATCAGTTCTTTGGTTTTCATGGACATTTCAGTGCAAGATTGTTCTGTGAAAACCAGTCAACAGGATTCTCTACTCTGCCCTATATGCCATTTCATCCTCTCCGAGATGAACCAATCATGTTGTGTCATCTGCAAATTTTCTATGATCATTGTTGCATGGCTTGAGGAGCAGTCAAAGGTGACAAGGCATATAGCAGGCTCAAGACCACAAACCCTGGCGGGAACCAGTACTGAGTGTAATAGTGGAATAAGTGGGCGGCCAAGTCTAACGATGTGGTCTCGTTTGTCAAAAGTTCTTTAATCCAGGGAGCACATGGGTGGGGACCTGCAGATTATTATAGTGGTTACTGTATATCTGATGAAGTGTTAAATGCAGAGTGTAGCCCTCATATAGCATCTGTTTGTTCTCCAAAATGACTCAGCACTGCTATGAAGTGTGATGGCACAGCCAGCCTCTGATCGATCAGTTTGCTCTATAGCAAACTGATGGTGATCACAAGGGAGGGGGGAAGAAAGCATGATGGCTGTTGATGTGCTGATGTGCTGTGAAAACTAGTTGCTCAAACCTTCATAATGGAGCTTGTTAATGCTATGGCCCTTATAGTCATCGAGATGTTATGGGGTTTTTTTTGGAACGGGATGATGGTTTCGCCTTCAGGCATTGTGGGATGATGGCATGTATTAAGATAGATTGAACAACTCTGTAAGTATTCTGCCAACTGTCAGCACATGCTTTAACAGAATGCCATCGGCCCAGCAGCTTTCTGGAATTACTGCTCTCAGTGTTTTTTCTCACCTCATGCACCGAAAGAAAGAAGTGAAGCATCGTGGGTCCATAATGAGCAATATGTCCAGGTTCTTGTGTCTCAAAGCTGTGCAAAAGCTGTTTAGCTCCTTCTGCCATAGGTGCTATTCTCTTGCTGTTTGTGGCTATCAGGGCCTGTATCCACCTCCACATCTGCCCATGGCGTGTTTACTTACTGTCAGTAAAGTGTCCCACGACCTTCCTCCTATACATCTCCTTAGCATGTTTGATGCTCCTTCTCAGCTCAAGCTCTGGCAGTGCTGTCCTCTGAGTGTCACCTGTCTGAATCCAGTCTATGGCCCTGAATTAGAGTTGGACTTTGCTGGTCATCTAGGGGGTTTCCTGTTTGAGAGGTCCATAGTGCGTTTGTCACAGCAGTCATTTTTCTCAAGGTCTTCATGTAGAAAGCATGTCTGTGGTATAACTTGAAGTCCTGTTGTTTTGAAAAATGCTTCCATCTTGTGCAGGAAAAACAGCCCTAAGCTGGTAGGAGTATTTTCAGGCAAGCATCTAATAGTTTGACTTGCTAGGTTTTGTTCTCTTCCTTAAAGGTTATAGGCTAGTCGTAAAAAGCAGGGTGACAAATGCGTTATTTGTCCTTAAGTGGGGAAGAGTTTTGCTCTATAAGCATGCTTCAAATTGAAATACACTGATCATGGTGTGTTTTTTTCCCCTGAATTGGCTACTTAACATGTTGGTAAGCTGGGGAGCACAGTTTTTAGGCGATGCTCTGTGAAATCCCAGCAATGATGTGAATGCCTCAGGATGAGCTCTCTGTTGCATGGTATTATATCTGGAAGGTGACTGAGCACCATGCTAACGTTAGCAACTGAGGTAAATGATAGCATGATGGTAACTACTGTTAGCTCCCGTGGCAGATTAAAGCGTTCACATGAACAGTCATGCCTAAATCTGGTGAGCAAGTGGGCTGTTTGTTATTTTGCTGTTTGGTGCCCAGTCTTTACGTACATAATAATTAGGCCCCTCCCCTTCGTCTTACTGGAGGCATATATCATCTTGATGGGTGCAAGACCAGTCCGTTACAGGGATTCGCGGGTGGCAGCCGGATTCTGTGACGATTAGCAGATAGCACTCACGAATTGTTGATTGTGGGAGATCTGCGCTGTAGTTCTTCCACTTTGTTTTAACGGGGGAGTTGGCGTTTGTAGGAAACATAGATGTAATGGGGTTTCTGTTGGTCTCGTTCCTCAAATTGAGTTAGCAGCCCGCTCTGCATCCCTGCTTCATTTTTATCTCACCCACGCGTCTTCTTATGCTTGTTAATCAAACAACAACCACAGAGTTCCCGAGATCCTTGCTAGCTCCAATGGATTATTGTGGAATTCTGTATAAAGCATAGGTGACTTAAGTTTGAGTTTGCGTGTCCTTATAACTTATCACGTCTTCCGACAGATATGTTAGTCCATAGCAGGAATGGAGAAAAATGCTAGGACAAAAAAAGTAAAAACACAAAAAGAAGAAGAAAACAGTTCGGAGCTTGAGCCACTGCGAACATGCAATGCCACATCTTGTGCCAATTTAATGAATTATGGGGGGATTTTATAAATCAATGTAGGCGAAAAGCAAAGGGGAAGTAAGCCTACTCAAAAATATATGTCATTTTGGAAGGATAAGGCATAATTGGAACTATATAATAAATCTTTAATTGTTATAGAGGAATTATGAAAAAAAGTCTACTGGGGTGGAAGTGCACTTAATATTTGTATTTTTCTTCCTCCCCCTTTTTATGTATTTAGATGATATATTATAATGTTGTTTATTTGTAATTTTAAAAATAAAAAATATAAATTAAAAAAATACTAGCAGTAGCCACTTAACATACTATATCTTTCCAGAGCATTGCTAAGTGATTTACAGAGACAGCATATTGCCGCCCACATCTGGCCTCCTCATTTTACCCACTTCAAGGATAGGAAGGCTGAGTCAATTCCTGAGCCTGGTGAAGATTTGAATGCCCAATGCAGGCAACTGGCAGTCAGCAGAAGTAGTCGCAGTACTGTACCTGACCACTCCCACTGTGGGGGGCTCATATGTTTGTCGTGCATTGTAATTTCTGACATTTCTCATCGGCTTGAGATGGGCCACACACGTTGATGAGTTTATAAACTTAAAAGATGTTGCTTGCCATGTGCTTGCCTTTGCTTTTCGATGTGAAACACTTAACTAAATATCCTTAGCAAACACTCCACATGCCAAGATACCAGTTTCTTTCACAATATAAGCATCGACATGCCATGCCGTGGTAGTTTTTCTGCTCTGCTTGTCTACCTAGTGTAGGGAAAGAGAGAAACAAAAGGAAATATGTTGCTCTTCTTCCATTCATTACTTTGTGATACTCTTTGAAATTTTCCATGAACTTCCAAGCAATGATGGACAATCACTCAACCTGCTGAGAGAGTTCATCCTCTGAGATAATACTCATTACCAGTAAGCTATTTGCTTCTAGTACAAATGCTGGAAGCTAGCACACTGAAGAATCAGGCTGTACTTTCCCTGAAAATACTTACATGTCATAGATGTTGCTGGTTACTGTCATTTATTAATAAAATCATTGACTATAGTCCTCAGAATATTTATTAAAGTTGCTGATAGTCTGATTTGCTTCTGTATCAGAAAAAGGAGCTATTACTTGATATTCCAATCTCATCAGGCTTATTATAAGTCTATTTAGAACAGTTTGGGGAGCAAAACCCTAATTGGTTTTTGGGGAAATGTGTTGTAAGTTCTATTGAATGACATAGTAATAAATTGACCATAGAATTAAAAATTATCATACGAGTTGGGTTGAGAAAGGGATATTAGAGGATTATTCCAGTATGGCTGAGCTTCTTGACAGAAGGTATGAGCTGTTGTTTATTAAGGCACAATTCTGTTTCACCTTTTGGAATAATCTAGATTAAGTGGTTAAATATGCTCTTGGAAAGAAAACCCTGGCAACTTGATCAATATCAGGGAGGGTTAATAGACTCTTACACTTTAATATTCTCAGAGTGGAGCCTACTTCGATGAGAAAACAGGTATAGTGATTTAGATTCTCTCTCTGCTTAAATGTTTTAACATACACAAAGATTAGATGGTTTTAGAAAATTACAACGTGCAGAGTCAGGCATCGAAGGCATGCCATGAGAGATGGAGGTGGACTCCGGATATTTACCTCCCATGTGTCCTGGGTCCAGTTAATGAGTTAGTGCCAGCTTACAGAGAAACAAGAGCGTGGAGAACCAGAGCTCACTATAAAGACTATCAGGCGGAACAAATCCCTGTAATAAGGAATTGAACATTCCATGTAACCTTCAAAAGGCATGGAAAGTCTCCACTCACTATTGTCGACATAGATGCCACAAGCCGGGCTGGGTTCTGGAATGGTTCGCGCCATTAGGGATCGAGGTGATGGGCATCACCAAATTGTCGAGGAAAACAGACTGAGGGAAGAGGAGCTTGATGAAAGAATTACCAAGGAAGTTTCAATGACAAATTTAGGCAAAGCTTGTTGCGAATCTCACTTGGCCTCCACAGCATATCAATACTGCCCGTCAGATGCCAAGATTTGCCCATAGACAGGGGCATTCGGTACAAGAAGGTTCAATTCGGAATACAGTGTTGCACCCAGGGTGTTCCAGAGTCTCATGGAACGGTTGACTCCAAGGAATTAAGAGAGTCATGCCATATTTCGAATGACGTGTTGGTAGAGCCAAAGCAAAAGGACAATTGAGAAGCCAACTCAGAGAAGTCTACAAACATTTAAAAATGCAGACTTAAGTCAAAAAAGAAAAGTGCCAGTTATCACTGAAAACGTTGAGTCTGTATATCTTTGGTGGACAAAGATGAATCCACCCACACACAAAAAAATAAAGCAATAAAGGAAGCCCCGAGACCTCAAAAATATCAGATTAAAAGCCTTGCTGGGACTAATCAATTTCTACAATGTCTTTTTGGCACAGAGGCAACAACAGCGGAACTCTGCATATGGTTGCGTACAAGACGCTCCAATCTGCATAGGTTGCTTGACAGACGTCCTGGGGGCAAGAAGGAAGAGGCTCCTTACGAACATAAAAGACCTCCTCACATCACACCGTCTCATTCCAGTACAGCGAGACCTACACTACAGGTAACCTGCGAGCCTCTCCATTCGGCATCCAGGAGCCTGATACTTAAAAGCCATATCCTGCCAGGACAGGATGGAGAAACCACCGAATTGCCTACCTTCTCGAAAACATTATCAAGGCAGAAAAAAATTATAAGCCAGCTCGACAAGGAGGCACTTGCAGGCGGTTACCAGCGTGAAGCGGTTTTCTATGAGTTTTAGGACGGGTAGAGCTTTCACCTTTCATCACCGACATAAACCACAACTGGGGATCCTGCGGGGAACAAGGCACCTCCAACATGCTGTTCTCCCGGATGACAAGGTTTGTTGAGTTTCTGGCCCCTATAATACCCAACTTATACATCGTTCAGGGAAAGCATCTGCACATGCGAGTGCACTAACCTTGCCCTTAATAGATTACGAAGATGACCCTGCACCCACCATCCACCTGCAAAATAGAGACATTGCCCAACCTACCAACAACTCTTGAGAGAAGAGACATTGTGAGAAAGATGAGGCTAAAGACGGCAAATGCATGAGTTTTGAACTGGGTGGTAAAAGGTGGCCGGAAACCAGAAACAGTGCCCAGATTAAACCTTCTGAACTGGCAAAACTGATTAATCCTCCAAAAGGGATGTATTACTAAGGGGCAATAGAGTGGTAGTTCCAACAGCTTCAAAAAAAAAATTATTACACATGTTCATAGGACACTGGCATGTGAAAATGAAATCCCTAGCAGAAAGCTTGTGTTTATAGTTGGCCAGGGATAGACAGAAACATTGAAAACCTGGGTGGCTAATTGACAAATGTCAGCAATTCCAGACCAAACCGCACGAAGCACCAACCCTTCAGTGGGAAACACCAAAGGGGAACTATGGGTGAGGGTTCCATATAGATTTAGCGGGACCACAAAAGGCACACTTTCTTGATCGCAGTAACACTTACTCCACTGGCTGGAGGTAAGTCTAATGCTATCTTACCAGGACGGGAGCAGTTACAAAAACAACTAAAACGACTTTTGCCACCACGCCACCTGACTTGACAAGTACCTGACAACGGCCACTAATTGATGGCATGTGGCATCCGAGCAATTTTTCTCGCAGGAATGGAGAATCCAACACGCGATTGACAAGCCCGTTCATCTGGCTAGCGAACGGGCGGGTGGAATGAATCGTCAGATACACCAAAGACGCGTTTAGAAAAGATGGACACTGGTGAACATTACACGACAAAATAAATAAAACTATGAACAATTACAACACATAACACCAGTGGCCAAACCAATAAAAGCCCGGGCAAGGAACCTCCGTGATGGGAAGAAAACTCCAATCCCTTTAGACAATAATTCACCCGAACTTAACAATCCAGAAAAACCATCAAGAACTCCTCCAACTTTCGGTACCAGGCATTTAATCCAGGAGAACACGAGTCTACGCTAAAACATTTTCGGGGACCCACTATGGGTACCCGTACAATAACAAGTAACAGGCCGCCCGGTCTACTGGTGGAACAGTGGACGGAAGAAATGGGAACAATGGATGTCAACCAAATATGATCAAGAATAATTTTAAACAGCACTGAAAAACCCACAAAACTCACAAACAGACTCTAATAAAAAAAACTAGGGAAGGGGGAAACCCCAAACAATCATCAAAAAGAAGAGAAATACGATAACAAGACATGACAAACGAAACAGAAATACAAACACCGCTAAATAAAAGAAAAACCAACAATTACACACCGAAGTTACGAGCAGCCGACAGTGAGACCAGAGGAAGACGATCCCTTTGGAATCTGCCTGGAGAAGCAGTTCAAGCCAAGCTCAACCAGGCCCGGAAAGATCCGGCCAGAACAAAAAGCGACAACTCGACTGAACCCAGATAGACTGGGTGGGAGTTGCGGTGACAAGGCCTGACTCACCTTTCCAGGTGGCTCCATGGAGACTGCGGGAGCAACGAAGATCCCTTTCTGAACTGGCTGAGACCACACAGCAACCTGAACTGCGCAGTCAAGTAGTCAAGGTAAAGCCCTGCCTACATACGCCTCTACTCACGTAGGTGGACCTTACCGAAGAGGAGAGGGGTGTTACATATTAACATACTTTAAATACCCTACCCTGATTGGCTAAAATGAA
>BHFT01072265.1:0-40616 GCA_004320025.1 Laticauda laticaudata
TCTCATCAATGCAGTTTGTTTTGGTTTTCTTTTTGCCTCATTATTTAGTTTTGTGACTTTAAACTGTGCCTAATCAAACAGTGAAGTTAAGCTGAAGGCATTACTGGACTTTAATGTATGTTTTCGGTTTTGGGTTATTTTGAGGTCATCACAGTTGGTTCTCTTTCCTTCATTAGTTTCCATCTGTTGCTTTCTGGTGAGTTGGATAATAGGTTGACTCCTTCTTTATGGCATCCCTCTTTCCAGATTAGCATTTGTTTTCCATTCACAAGTTGAACATATTTAGAACTCAAGATGACAACAACAACCCTCTCTCTTTGGTGGCCTAGAGGTGGAGTTCTTGCCTCACAGTCAGGAGGCTGTGAGTTTGATCCTAGATAGAAGCTAATATTTGGAATAGACTCTCCTGCTCGAGCAAGGAGGTTGAACTGGGTGACCTCCAAGGTCCCTTCCAACTCTATTTTTCTATGAGTCCTACAGTCCAGAGTATTTAAGTCCTGCCCCTTCCACATGCCAAACAGTGCCATGAACCTTGAAATCCCAAAGCTCTTTCCTTCAGTTCCTCCCCAGCCAACAATTTTCCATGGTATATTTCTTTTGTCTCTGGAAGCTCAATATAGTCATCACACAAATACATAGTGATAGACTAAATCTCCAAGCAACTGCCCCCTCTTCTTCTTCTCAGCCATTGACCAGAGTTGAAGCTTAAAATAAAGAATTTTCTGATAATGTGTTGGGGAAGGACTTTCTATTGCTTTTTCAGAAGCAAAACAGGCTGAAGAACTCTCAGACTTCAAGTTTAGTCTCCTGGGTTCTCTGCTGCTTTCACTTAGGGTGGGTAAAGGCACTTCCTGAATCTTTTGATGACCAAGAATTCTATTTAATTCAAGTAGAGTAGATTCCACTTCCTAGCTTAAGACAAGAAGAAACAACCAAGTATCTTTCCAATGGGGATTCCTTTGTTTCTGAAGTTGGCCTGTACTACCAATGTTTTTTGAGAATTACAGGCCAAAACAACTGCCAAGAAGGTAAGACAAAAGGAGGTTAAGATAAGATAACCTGTCTTGTCATTTTCTACTGTGGGCATGTAGGCACACATTAAAAATGAAATTCTGTTCCTTGCTCTCAAAAGTATACACACACACAACAAACATGTAGACCATGCTATATACATACATATGTACCCTAACATATAAATATTAGTTAATGTTCATCTTGAATACAGAGTGGAAAGAAAAAGTTTGAGAGTATACAAGGTTGACACATAATAAAACTGTGGCTAAATCGGGATGTTCTGCTTTGGATTTCACGAAACATCCTCCCAGAAGATAGCAAGGAAAACAGGTCGTAAAGTGTCCTAGACAATCCTTCAAACCCTGGTCAAGCAATGCTTATATGCCATGTCCTGGATAGAAAGGAATGAATAATTTCTTTACTCACCACTCTCTGCACTGCCTTCCTGTCTGAAGTTTGGTTGAAGATGGCAAAGAGTTGTTGCTCAACAGAGCAGTAATGTTGGGCTAAATGAAATGATCATCTTACCTTGGGGTAATACAGCTTCCTGTGGTCAGTGTTAGATTAATCAACATCCCAGTTGAGTTTCAGCTGTAGCATCAAATGGGACAAGGAGAAGGTTTCAAACCATGTCTGTGTTGATCAAGTTGGATCATCATCTCTAGCAAGGATTATCAGGTCATCACATTCTTTAGTAAAGATGGGCAAATTTTCACTAGGTTCAGCTGGTAAGTCTTAGGAAACATGGTCAGCATGCGCAAAAGTCAAACTTCTCCTTTGTGAGAGTTCTGGGTTGTCTTCAGCTCGGAAGGACATACCAATGTCCTCCAGAGTGATCAAAATTTTCAGCATTCTGTTTTGCCCCATATCATCTGTTAAAAATATGTCCAGTTTTAATGCATGCATGTTATTGCTGCTAATCTCTAAGGCGGGATGCTGACCTGGGAGATGGATGGTCTTTGTAAGCCGTTATGCAAGCTTGTGGCCTAATCTTTCTATGTTCCATATTTAGAATTGCTGAATCAGGAGGAAAATATATTTTTGCACACATCTCATTTCTTTGTCTTCAGCAATCTTTGTTTTCCCTTTTATTTCTTTCTCTGCTAATTGTGCCAAAGATACTTTTCTGTTTTAAGGACACCTGGGTAATAAAGGGAGCAAGCACTTTCACAGTGTGTTGTTTTGACACTTCAAATTAGTCCAGTTTGGGATGTTACAGTTCCTTTTTTTGACCAAAAGGCTTTATTCAGACAGTAGGCATGGAACTGTGCACCTTTATGATTAATTGTTGCAACAGACTGATGGGGGTGTTCATGTACGGAATGAAATAATGCCATTTTTTAGTATGTAGCATAAGAGAGGAAAAATGCAAGTGATCTAGAGTACCACAACCCCACAAAGTTGGCAGCAGCCCACAACTATGAGTTGGCTCCTATCTCAATCCATGTCTGGAGTGCCTTTGTTTTTATATATAGCATTTCTATTTTGCCTTTTACGAGATGGCTAAGGAAAGGCTGATGCCTTAAAATACTAAAATGCATAAGCTGGAGGAGGGAAATAGCATCTATATTAAAGGACAAAATAAAAATGGCAGATAGAACAGTAAAGACAGTGATTTTAATTGCAAATAAGTGTTCTCATAGAAGGCAGTTATAAATATCTCTGTGCCATTAAGAGCCATGAGTTGCTGGAAGAATACAGTGGATGCTGGGCAGCATTGAAAAGACATCAGAGATGGATAAGGATGACAGCAATTGCAATCTTAAATAAAATGTCATAGACCAGGCAATTCAAGTTACCTTTAGTGTTTATTAGGAGCTAATGAATGGCCTGGAAGTTCACACTGTATTTTTAAAAATAGCAAAGCTGCTGAGCAGAAAGTCCCAAAATATTGGGTACCATCAACAAAAGGTTCTGCTTTTCTGCAGCCAAGAGGTCATTTCTCAGTCTGGAGCTTCTGCAGCCAGAGTTTGGCCCTTGAAGCAAGCCAATAGAACCACACCCTGGAATTTGGCTTAGCCAATCTTTTGGAACACAAGCATTTGATAGGCATGGGTGGGAAAACAATAATGGGACCAAGCCCAAACAATTAATTGATGCTTGCCCTTCCAATCTGCTCAGCCTTAAAAGCAGTGCCATTCTGAATTTAATATATATGTGTGCGTGTGTTGTGGTTACTGGTAGCTATTAATGGACCTTAAAAAAAAAAACAGTATTGAATGAAGAGGCTTTACTGATTTGATAATAAATAACAGATGATATAGCAGGAGAGATTTCTACTGCTTTATTTCATTGGGAAAGCAATAAGTTGGAATACGACATGGATTCATTTGATTAAGGCTAAAACATATAACCTATTTTTTTCTGGTAGCCCTAAAAGAGTTTTGCTGGTTAGGGCCGAGTGATATGTTTTTACAGTTGTATTGATTGATAAGATATAAGTGATGGGAAGAAGAGATTTTTTAAATTAAAATACTAGAAAAGGTTTTAAATTACCAAGGTTGTTAATACTTGTCTAGATGGAGGAAATGGAGGAAAACTATCTATTTTCTTCATTGTTTTTTCTTATTTTCTTTTTCTCTGTACTTTTGTCTTGGTCTTTTTTGGATTTTAAATTTTTCTTACTTTGTATTAATCTTTTATCATTAAAGTTTACAAATACATTGTATTTGTAAGTTTTGATAAAATTATTAATAAAAAAGCATTGTAATTCTGTACTCTCTGTCCTCTCTTCCTGTCTCTCTTGAAGTTTGTTGGAACCTTTTGCAGTCTCTGTTGAAGCAGCCCAATAAAACTGTGGTGATTTCTCCTGACTGCATCTTTCTGTCTTTCATCAGGATCCCTTTCTTTCCTTTGTCAAAAGAAGTGCAAAGACACTGATATATTTAGCTTGACTGCAGGTTTTCTCAGCTTTTAGAAACAACCAGCATCGGCAGAATTGAAATCCGGTGGGTTTGAATTTCAGGCATTGCTTTTTCCAACTCAGCATGAAATGAGTTTCAAATCCTTTTTTTCCAACACCTTTTGGGCTGGGCTTCACTTTCCAACTTAGTGCAAGATGCCTTCCAAAGGTCCAAAGAATCTGACTCACATTTCTTCAGTATTTCCAACAAAATGATTGTTGCTTTCTGGTTTTATTTATATGGTCAGAGGGAGGGAGGGAGGGAAGGAGAAAGGAAAGAAGGGAGGAAGGAGAAAAGAAAGAAAGAAACAGAGAAAAAGAAAGAAAGTAAAAAGAAAGAAAGATGGAAGGAAGGAAGGGAGGGAGGGAGGGAGGGAGGGAGGACGGAGGAAGGAAGGTCCTCCTGAAATTTTCCATACCATAACTTGAAACACTCAAATATTTCATTAACATTTCAATTATGATTTGAAATCAAAAAGCTTTTTGGTCCGATCATGGAGTTGAATGTTGTTTTTCTTATTCTTTAAAATTATTAAATACTTTAAAAAAGAAATCAAAGCAATTAACTGAACTAAGAGATAAACCCAAAATAATTAACTTAAGCAGTTGGAGCTCGTAAAATACTGTGGCCAGTAGAAAAGCTAAAAATCTCAGCAAGTGAGTCATAAAAAGCATACCTTGGGTGAGAAAAGAAATTCATGTGGAAGGTTAGAATTGGTAAAAGGGTCTAATCATTAATATAATAGATCCCAAATTTTATAAAATTGTTCATCGTCTTGTTCTCTAATTTCAAATGTCAATCTAATTTCAAATGTCAATAATTTTCTAATTTGTTCTCTAATTTCAAATGTCAATCTGCTCATTTCAGCACATTCCAATATTTTCTTAATAATTTCCTCCTGTGATGGTGTTTCCCTCATTTTTTCCATTTTTTTAGCAAAATACAATCCTGGCCACTGTTGAATACATTTACAATCAGGTATTTCAAGTCTTTACTGTATATTTCAGGTAAAAATTCCCAATAAAAATATCTCTGGTTCCAAATCTATATGTTTTTTTTGTCAATTTTTTCCAAACCACGTGTGTATTTTTTTTAGCAATCCACACAAGTCCACCACATATGGTAATAATGAGCCAGTGTCCGATGACATTTCCAACATTTTTGGATTTATTCTTGAAAGTTCCTCGCATTCTTGCTGGGAAAAAATGCCAACCTGTAAAACAATCTTATACAAATTTTCTTATATGCTGTTGAACATTGTCATTTTAATAATTTTGAGACCACCATTTTTTGCCATTTCTCTAGACAATCCGCACAATCCAAAATTCTTCCCCAAGCAATCATAGTTTCTTTAACCTGTTGTTCTTCTAGTTTAATTTCTAATAAATATCCATACAATTTTTTAATCACCTTTTCATCAGCACCTGTCAAATCTTATCTAATCAGTCAGTTTATCATAGAACCTTCTGTTTTAGAGTCTTTATCATACCTTGAATGTATTTGCGCATATGAAACCAATTCATTTATACCTTGTTCCTCTAATTTTTGCATAGATTAGTTCACCCTTTTCATTCAGAATTTCACCATATCTAACTGTTTGTTCTTTTTGATATTATAGGATAAGTAAATGCTTCAACACCAGACTGGAATTTCAAATAACATTGTCTTTTATCTTCTCAACCACAGAGACTCCGAGACTTTAAATGTCTTCTAAAGTACCCCTGTGTTTTAAGTTCCTTTATACCACAAAAAGCATGCCACCCCAACAACAGATCATGTCATTTCTAGTGTCAACATCTAGCTTTCTTAATGTTATCCTTCCTTTACCCACATCAAATTTGTAGCTTGGTAGTATCCAATTCAGCAACCAAATCTCCTCTTATTCTGGCATCTTTGCAAAAGTTTAATTTATTCTCGCTTTCTTACTTGCATATATATTTTCAAACAATTTTATTTAATCTTCAAATTAATCTTTTCAAGCCTAATTGGATGTTTGAAAAATATAATTCTGGGTAATATTTCATCTTGATTGTTGATATTCTCCCTATTAATGACAGTTGTAATTTTCCCATTTCACAAATCTAGCGCTATCTGCTGCTTAAGTTTGATATAATTATTCTCTTTAGTGTACTGCATCTTGCTGTCAAATATATCCCCAAGTATTTGATCTTATTCGTGACTGGATTTTCAATAGGTCTGCCAGTTTCTTCCTTTTGTCTGATAGCATATTCTTTGTCAAGATCTTTGTCTTATCTTTATTTATTTTCATACCAGCCACTTTCATATGCCTCTATCTTTTTTGTCAATTTTGATGCTGTTTCTAGTGGATTTTTCTAAAATGAAAACAGATCATCTGCAAATGCTTACAACTTAATTCTTCCTTTTTAATTTTATCCTTTTGTTATCTTTTCATCTCTAATATTTCTATTTAGCACTTCCAAAGTTAACAAAAACAACAGAGGTGATAGTGGCACCCTTGTTTTGTTCCTTTTCTTATATCAATAGATCTGTCAGTTCTCCTCTATCATTACCTTTGTCTTTACCATGATATATAGCTTCTATTGCTTGAATAAATTTCTAGCAAAGACCATCTGTTGCAGCAGTAAAACTGAATCACTAATTCACATTATCAAATGCCTTCTGTGCATCTAGAAATATCAAAGCCTTTGTTTTTCAGGATGAGCCTCATAGTTTCCAAAGTGTTCCAAAATTACTCTCATATTGTCTTTAATTTGTCTCTTTGGCAGAAATCCATTTTTGATCAGGATGGATAAAATTATTAATATTTTTTAAGTCTTTCTGCAATATTGAAGCAAAAATTTATAATCTGCATTTTGTAGGGAAATAGTATATATTCTGATTTATAATGAATCAGCCTCCTCTTTTGGAACAAGTGTAATATAAGCTTCTGACCATGATTTAGGTATCTCTTCTTTAACATAATCATACTTCTAGCAATGGAAGATTCAACGATTCTTATAGTGTTTTATAAATTCTGCTGGAAGTCCATCTGGCCTGGCACTTTCATTATTTTGCTTCTTGAGTGCTTCAGTTAGCTCATCATCATGATATTGCTTTCTAACATTGTTTCAATCTTTTAGGTATCTGGGGTAACTTAGCATTCTGTAGGTACTGCCTGACTTTTCCTCATCAATATTCTCTTGTGTGTATAGTTTCCATATAGTCCTCAAATGATTTCCTTCTTCTTTACTACCATAGCAAACTTGGCCTTGATCATCTGTTAATTGCAATATTTTCCTTGATCTTTCTTCAATGTATATGCTTACATCTACCTGGTTTATTTGAATCTTCAAAGTAGTTCTGTTTTAGCGCCTCTAATTTTCTGTGCTAATTTTTCTTTTTCTATTAGACCCATTTATGTTTGGTTTTTTTCCATTTTTAACTTCATGTCCTTTTCTGTGGCATTTTCTGTAGCTCTTTTTCAAGTCCTTTATACTCATCCTCTAATGCCTTAGAGGCTCATCTTTTCATGGTATTTTCTTTTCCTTGTATATATAGTAATGAAATATGTAAGACTTTTAGAAAAATACCAAATATATAATATGTATTCTTTCCTATTATCTACAAAATGATTTAGGATAGATTTGGGATGATAATATGAATTGTCACAAAATAAATGAAGTAAAAAATATGATTATTTCCTAAAGCATGAATGATAAAAAGTATAGTCAAATGATTGATGAATAATGATACAAATGTATTTAATATTGGATTGAAAATTCAAGATCAATAAATGTAATTGTAGACTTGAATTGTAGACTTGTAATTGTAGACTTAATTGAAGACTGACTATGAAATGGAAGCACAAAACAATTTGTAAACCAACCGGCACACTGTATGTACATATATGGAAGATGGCCTGATATTTTTACGTTTTGTTTGTTTATATTTGTTTTAAAAACCAATAAAAATTATATAAAAAAAGAATTGGTAAAAGGGTTTATTACCTGAAAAAAATGTTGCAGGGGTTCTCCAAGCTGCCCCAAAGTTTGCATTCATGCTTAATTTTGTTCCTTCCTTCTGGATTTGCTCAATACTTCAAAAATAAACCAACCAGAAAATTTCTGAACATGCTGAAGCAGAAAATGAAATGATTAAGCCAAGATTAAATTTAGCTTTTGTGTACATGTCTGTGAAACACAAAGATTCAGGATTATTTAAAAGGTTGCAGCATTTAAGATTTATTAAGAATCTAGTCAATTAACCATCAGCACTAAATTGGTGCCCCATAAGGGCCAACCAAATTCAAGGGCTGGGGGGGACTGGATTTGGGTCTTTTGTGGCAATGCAAGGACTCTAAACTGATAAACCGTTCCCTCTGCTTGCTCCTTTCTTACATTTTCACTGAATTCCAACTCTGTTTGGATCTAATCTCGGAGAATAGTTTTTCCTCCCATATAATAGATAAACCAGTCTCTGGTTTCCTTTGTAATTTCATATTTTACAATAATTGGATTTTTCCCCTAGTCTGCAATTTTCATATATTGTTTAATACTTGTTCTACAGTTGTTATCCCTACATGATTTCCCCCTTTTTATTTTGCTTACTATTGTTTGCGATCAATCATATTTTGGGTGTTTTCTTTTTTACTGGATTTAGGGTGGGGTGTTTTTTTTTTTGGTATTTTAGTTTAATAACTTGTAATTAAACAAATAAATCCCAGCATCTGCATATTCAGAAAGAGAAGGGTGACTAAAACTTCCTTGAGGTTGCACGGAATTGTAATTTAAGATTTAATCACACAATGATCTGGAATGGTGGACTTTGCATCTGGTGATGCTACATGGGTTATCAAAGACATTGAGCCAGGAAGTTTCAAGTGTAAAGATATTGGGATCCTTAACAGTGTCTTTTAACTTTTATGACTTTTTTAAAAAAACAGGTTTTTTATTTTTACATATCTCTTCACATGAGCAACATGATTCCGGATTATAACACTTGTACATAATCATACTTTCATTTCCACTAATCTTATATAATATCATCTCATATCATTATCCATTTCACTCATCTTTAAATAAGTTTTCATTTCATATTTCAACTTTGATGACTTTAAGAGGGGTGAATTTCAAGTCCTAGATTTCCACAGCCAACAATTCTTGCTGGAGAATACTTGGAGTTGAAGTCCACACATCTTCAAGTTGCTAAGGTTGAGAAACACTGATCTAAGATGATAAATGAGTCAAATCAGAGCCTCAGGGCTTGGCCAGAATATAGCACTTGCCACCCATTTAATTGAATACCCTTGTATTATTAAGCTGTAATAGCAGAATCTTGAAAGTTGACAGTGGCTCTTTCCCCTCCCTCTTAAAGTGAGCCAAGATAGGTAATTTTGAGTTTTTTCCTCATTCTTTCCTGTTTTTCTAAGCTAAATTCGAGATTCTAAATACTGTATCTTCTTCAAGGCTATCTTTGTTTTTGTAGTTTTCTTAGCAGGCTATAAAAGCAATATGCCTTATTTTCTTCTGAATTGGGGGGGGGGCAAGGGGAGGTCTTTTCAGTCTCTTTGATTGTTTTGGGATGTCCTGGTGGTCTCCTGTCCCAGAACCAGTCAACCTCCCTTCCAGCTTTTGAGACTAGTCATGTTTCCTTAGGTCCTGCAAATCTAAATCTGGATCTAAATCTAGATGCTTGACTATCAGGAAACTTTGTGATGTTCATCCTGATTGGAGAACCTCATTGCATTTTGCTCATTCATTTAAAGCTCTTCTTTACTTTCGACATCCATCTTCTTTCCAGCCACCACCAAACCAAAATGCATCACAAATATAGTAATTTCCCCTCTGTTAGCATCTGAGATATATTTCTCTTGAAAATGGAAGTTCTACTTTGCTGCTTTTCTCCTTAAAGGAAGCCTAACAAGCCTGTTATAATACTAATCACAGTTTCATACACTGATAAAAGCAATATTACATTGTTTAAAGGGTCACTGGACATAAAACAAACCTAGAAACTCCAATTATTATTATTTTTTACTTATACTTCAGTCATTTAGTCATGGATGCTATCTTGATTTTCTTTTGACACCCTTCTCCCTGATGGATGATCTTGGCCATGAGACTTTACAGTTTACATTCTAGGCTTTTGGAGAAAATGTTTCTAAATTATTTTCTATGTTGCCTGGGGTTGGATTTGATTGTATGTACTCTTTCCATGTAATTCGCTTAGTGACCATTTCTTACAAGCAGACTGAAAATGCAATTGTCATTGAACCTTTTTTCAGAAATTTGTTATTTTTTAAAAAATAGCTAATGGTCATTGCCACATCTTTACACACAATGGAGGAAATGGTGAGATGACAGAAAAATTGACTTGTTGATTAGGGAAAAGACAATAACTACATTTGTTAGTGACTGGAAATACTTTATAGATTTTGTTTTGCTTAAAATGGAAAAAATATGAACTTGTGATTTATGGGTTTTTTTCATTAGAAAGAGTAGAACATGGAAAAAAGGGAGACATGATGCAAACATAAAAAGAGAACATAAAATATAAATGCTTTTTATGTATGTAAAGATTGGAAGTAATTCCATATATTTTTTTCTATTTTTTCTTTCATTACTTTCTTATTTATCGCTTTACTTTGTGTTTTTGTAAATTTGTATTGTTTTTACTTTTCAAAAAAACTTTTTAATATGAGTCCTTGCAACATCTTACATTAGTGAACTTGTTTTGATTGTACGTTGCCTGTTTCATATCTGGTCATCAGTATTTGCCTGATGAAATGCATTTCACAGCTCTGGTATTGGTTTCCTCTTGCTTTCCTCAAGTTCATTCTTTATCTATCTCTGTTTTCCAAACTTGGCAACTTTAAGATGTGTGGACTGAAACTCCCAAAATTTCCAGGTAGAAGAGTTGAAGTCCACACATCTTAAAGTTGTCAAGTTTGTGGAACACTGATCTAGACGGAGTTCAGTCATGGAGCTCCTCTCTCAGCCTAATCATCCAACTTGGCAGGTTGGTGACAAAGGTAAATACAAAGTGTGGTGTGTTTGTATGGCTGGAAAGAATCATATTTGCAATCTGTAAGGCCAGGACTGCAAATATTCCTTAAATATTCATTATTGAGTCCTCAAGATGCCCCTTTGTCTTTGCCAGAAATAATGGTGTAATTTTCTCCTCTTCTGATGCAAAAAACCCCCATGTAAGCACCTTAACTGGGCTAAGCATAGCTGAAAAGAAAGAAAGAAAAAGCCAAACTTCTTGCAACAAAAGGACATATTTCAAGCTTCCTTTGTATGGTGTCTCTCAAATCCTCCTTACTGAGTAATTTCACCATTCTTGATGAACACTAACTTGAGTTCTAGGGAAAAATATGACATGACATTGATGATGATAATGCTATTAAACACAATTTAATACAAGTTTGAAGCATGTATGAAATATATATATCTCTATCTACCTTTATGCATGGATATTTTTTCTTCCATGTACATTCATGGAAGAATGAAAGGTAGGTAGAATCCTGTCCTGGCATCCTTAGTGATGGGCTAAGAACCTCTAATTTTGAAATTCTTTGCTGCTCAGATTAAAAATAAAATAAAATGCAACAGATATAAAGCTAGCTCCAAAAGGATTGATCTAGGCTAGAATCTTTTTCTTCTGGGTGTGACTCAGGGCATTAGCTGCCTTTAACTGCCAAGGATTTATTTCTATATGTGTTTGTGGGGAGCATCCCAAAATTCTAACTCCCCCCTTATTATTATATATTGAAATGAAGCAAGAATTGTATTTTGAGTAAGTTAGCTTCAAGTGGGAGAAATTTAAGAAGATTCCATTGTAGATATATGTTTGGGAGATGAATACAGGAAATGAAACACATTGAGAAAAGCCTAGAACCCAGGATATTTTATTTTATTTCTTAAGCTTCTGACCCTCATAAACAATCATGTTCAGCTCAGAATATCAGACTTGGAAGTTTCTCTATCACCATTGATTGTCCCATGTTGCCACCTATCAACAAAGATCTACATCTGCAGTTTGGTAGATGCACCTAAAACATGGACTTTTTTGCTTATGGATTAAGCAAAATCCAAATTGTTTGTATCCAAAAGGCAGAGGAAAGAAGCAAACCACAAGAGTAGAGGAGACAACCAGGAAAAAACAAGTTGTTTCTGGTGTTGTTCCTTTTTGTCTACAATGATGCCTCTTCCAAATGAATGGCTAATGGCAGTGATGTTCATTTCCATCTCAACAGATGGGCATTGATCTACATAAGTCAAGGTCTCCTTCAAGCTAAAACAGGGCTGGATCTACCTTGGTGCTTATCACCGGGGGGGGGGGGGGNGGGGGGGGGGGGGGGGATGATGGAGCAAGCCTCTGAGAAGATAGCCCCACATTCAGATCCAGCCTCTCGATATATGGTGAATAAAATTCAATGTCATATTTCTCTTTTATCATGGCTTACATTGCTGCTCCTCCATTTCCCAAAGCTTGGAAGGTGGAAGCAGAAACTCAGTTGGGTGTACAAGGAAGAAAGAGTTAGAAAATAGTAGGAGAAAATATCTTACAAAACCAGGTTGGTTTGATAATGGAACCAGTTACCAAGGGAAGTGGTGTGCTGCTCATTTCTGGGTGTATTCTAGCAAAGATTGGATATAAAGTTATCAGGGATGCTTTAATTTACATTTCTGCATTGGGCAGGGTTGTGGACAAAATGGCCTGAAGGGCTCCTTTGGATTCTTGGATCCTAAGATTCAAATACTCAGTTGCCTAATCCAACTCCTTCTTTACTATACTACCCTGTTGCTGAGACTGAGAAGAAGGGCTGGCCCAAATTTTCCCAGGAAGCTTTTGGAGCTAAGGGAGGATTAGAACTGGGGTCTCAAAACTTTCACCAACTCACCACATTGGGACAAATTTATTTGCTCTTCACCAAGTTTCCAGGTTCTGACTTAAGAGGAGGTCTTCACCACTGCTCGCTAACTTAGGGTTTGGGCTCAACTAACCCAACTTTTCTTGCCTACCTGTTTTATACAAGAGAGAATCATGGAATTATACTATTGTAAGAGGCCATTGAGTCCAACCACTTGCTCAGTGCAGGAATCCCAAATCAAGCATCCCACAAAGATGGTTATCCATCCTCTGTCTGAATCCATTCAATAAAGGGAAGTCTGTCCCATGTCTGGTGAAATGGTTCCCTTATCAAAGAGGTCTTATACCCCAGCATTTAATTAGGTTTTCCTTCCAGGAATTTCAGGATTGGCGTTCCAAATTCTGTGCTCCTGTACAGTTGAAGCTAATCATAATAATTATCACTGAGGTAATTTATCTATGGAAAATCCCTTCATTTCTAGCATTAAGGGAAACCATGCCCAGTTCCATAGCTCCTGATCTTCTCTATGTCTGTTCCAGCTTTTCAGTGTCTTTCAAAAAATAAGTGTCCAGAATTGCCAAGTACTCAAGATGGGAGCCAACAGATGCCGAATAAAGTACAGCTAATATGGATTATAATTTAGAAAGCATATTTTTATTGCTATGGTCTAAAATTGAAATTTTTTTTGCAGCCAGATTACATTGGTGATTCATATTCAACCTTCATTCAAATGCACTTGTAACAAACATTCCATCTGTGCATAACTAGTTGAACTATAATACAGTTCAGCTGTAACTGGGGGTTTAACTTCTTTCTTCAAGTGAAGAAGTTTGCATTTGTGTCTTTTGGGTTTCATTCTGCTGTTTTCAGGACATTTCCCTAACCTCTTTAGATCATTTGGAGTTTTGTTTTTATCTTTTCCAATTATGGGTTGGGATCCCCAGAGGATCATGAGAAACCTTGAGGGAAGAATCACATTTTTTATCAGGCTTGGCACAGTTTGAGTGGGAACACTGGCCTAACTCACTCCAAGATTTGATTCTCAGACAAGTTGTGATACCAGAAAGTCCTGTGTTCAAATGACACAATCATTTGTGGGGGTTCTAGCTTGGGCTAACCTAGGTTCTCCTCCTTTTTGTTCTTGCAGATTTATCCTGGTCTTCAGCTGTCTGATTTTATCTGTGTTTTCAACTATTCCTGAGCATCACGACTTTGCCAATGAGTATCTCTTCATCCTGGTAAGGGAGAATCTCCTTCTTCTTTCTTCAGCAGCCTTCTGGGATTTTCTCCCTATGTTGTTTGGTTAAAGCCAGACGTTGTCACCTGAGGTTCCACATGTTCTGAGAAGCCAGCCATTGTCTCAGCCTGTTGGGTGAATGGTGGTTCTTTGGGCATTGCATGGGAAGTGAGTGACTCATATGCATTTTGGTTTAGTAACTGAGCTTTACAG
This sequence comes from Laticauda laticaudata, assembly GCA_004320025.1. Lineage (NCBI taxonomy): Eukaryota > Metazoa > Chordata > Lepidosauria > Squamata > Elapidae > Laticauda > Laticauda laticaudata. Next base: position 14,204 of record BHFT01072265.1, read on the forward strand.
TTTAATGTATTGTGAACCCAACTTCTCTGTAGGTAAGTATGGAGAGTGAAGTTCTTATAGTTATTGTTTTTCATTGCTACAAGGAGGTGAGGTGGGGCAGGTTGGTGAAGAACATTTGCTCGGATTCCAAGATTTCATGGTCTTTGCTTTAAGCTCACTTCCCACAAATAGCCCCAGGCTGGAATCACATCATCCAGGAAAGTTTGGCTGCTAAATTGGCTTAATTTTCCAGGTTCACTCAATGCACTGAACCTGAAGAAACCAAACCAGCAAGGTTTGAATATTCCTTTAAACTACCAAGAAACTGGCCCAGATGAACTGTAACCAAGCTTAATATGTCATACAGATGGTACTATCATGTTTTGGCCTGATATTTTGGGGGTATGTTGGCTGAAGATGCTCTGGCTCTGATTGCTGGTGTGTTCCAACTGTGTAATACAAATATTACAATTCAGCAGAAGAGTCCCTGCATGTTGAACTTGGATCTTCTTTCTAACCCTGAGGCTTTGAAGCAATTAATGCAATTATACATTTTGTTCCAGGGTGTCTGCTTGGGAAGAGTCAGAAAAGTCAAGAGGGCAGCCACAACTATGCTACCAAAACGATGCATGTTAAAATTGGTTTTGACTTGCTTAATTCCTTCCTTTTGGTCACCTTTGTAATCTGTCGAAAGGCTTAAAGGACCCCCTGGGATCCCACTAATTGCTCTCAGCTTTCTTTCTGCCCTCTTCTGGATCCATAAATGAATCAGAATTGAGACTTATTTATTTTATTTATGTCCTGTCTTTTATTAATTCTTTTATAAATAACTCAAGGGGTCAACACACACACACACACAAAATACTCTTTGTTACTCCTATTTTTCCCACAACAACAACCCCGTGAGGTGGGTTGGGCTCAGAGAGACTGGTCCAAAGTTATCCAGCTAACTTTTATGCCTAAAGTGGGACTCACAATCTCCTGATGATTGGCCCAAAGCCAACCAGATGGTTTTCATACTTAAAGTGGGACTAGAACTCATAGTCTCCTAATTTCTAATCTGTTGCCTTAACCACCAAACCAAACCAGCTATGCTTGTGTTCGTACATGCTTATCCCAAGAAGTGATGTGATGAGACATAGCCTGGATTCTCAGAAGGGAGGGAGTGCATTTCAGAGGAGCAAGAGACAACAGAGTTTAAACAGTTTGTGTGAGAGAAAGAGGGTGAAGACAGCTCTGTCCTAATAATTCATAGAGCATATATTTTATGATGCATTTTATAGTGCTAAATAGTCTTCTTTAGTTTCATAAGTGAAATAATAATGAAATCTGATGAGAAGAATCTTGTGTCTTTCTGGGTTTTTGGAGCCAAACATCAGCTTAGAATTAACACCCCTGCTCTCCCCACCCCCACCCCCCCACCTCAGATATAGCTCACAGACTGGTTACTTGGAGGCAAGGTCCTGTTTCTTCCTTCCCCACGAGATTTTGATGGGCCTGCAGCTCCTACAGAAACTGACTGAATGGGCTCTTTGCCCAGAAGTACTTTGCCTCCACTGATCCATAGGTCACTTTTGCTGTGCAGCAGGAATAAGGCTGGCAGAAATTTGTTCTTTACTCCTGCAACTGTTGCAACCCAGAGGTGTGTCTGGTCTCTCATTTTGGGAGAAAAGATGACATCTGGTGTGGCTCCATGGTCCTAGTTTGATAATAAGCCCAACTGCAATGGACTGTGCACCTGGAGAGGCACTAGGCAGAGAGTGGTTGTAACATAGGGGTTTCCCAGAAAGAGACCCAAATTGAGAGATTGCCACAGTCCTGAGATGGATGGGAGAGGAGGGAAAAGATTCAGGGTATTTTTTATTTGTTTATTTATTTGATCTGTCAATCGCTTACAAGATAACAGATATAAGTATAAACATGAGTAAGATTACAGGAAATAGGCATGAATAATAATAATAACATTAATATCTCTCAAATTATATATAGTAGGTTAGACGGTTATAACTTTATTATTTTTCCCCCAAAATTTTTTATTAGAAAGTTATAACTTTAATTTGGCAAGATTCTGTCCATTAAGTATAAGCAAATAAAGGACCTAACTTGACTGGATCTCCCTGTTTCACAGTATCCTATCTGTGTGCTTGGACCTGACACCAATTGAATTAATTTCATATGTGATAGATATTTATACTTATTTTGTAGGTCTTTTCCTTTTCTTAATTAATGAATTTGTTTTTGGTGGTTTCCTCAGTTCATATAATCCAGTATTTCTCAACTTCAGCTGTTTTAAAATGTTTGGATTTCAACTCCCAGAATTCCCCAGCCAGCATATTCATAATTTTAAAGTCACTGAGGTTGAGTAACACTGATTCAACCACTGAAATATTTATATAATTTATATATGTAAATATTTAATATTTATATGTATAAATATATAGTATTTATTTATTTTGCTGGAGTGGCTCTGTTGACTAACACGACAGTAAAAACAGTCAACAAAAATGACCATTAAAAATTTAAAAAGACCAGACATACCATCTGCTTGTCAAGCCACAGCATAGCATCTTCCAAGATGGGTGCATTTAGCATCCTAGCCTGAATGCCTGAGGGAAAAGCAGGTTTTTAATGCTGTATAAAAGGCCAGCAGGGCTAGGACAAAAATGAACCTCTGGAGAGTAGAGACTCAGTTCCAAATCATTCAGTTTCAAATAACCTATCAGCCTTCTCAGGTAAACCAGACAGGAAACAGACACAATGAGCTAATTCAATGTTATTGTAAGGCTACATTAACAGAATCTTACAAGTCTGAATGCAGAAATGTCTTTTATAGCTCGAGAAATTAGCAACCTTCTTTTATATATTTCTTTTTATGCCCATTATGCAGCTGTGGGCTCCCCGACTTTATCTGACAGTGCCCTAGTCCCCCTTCCCTTCTCCCAAGGCCTTTCCCACATACCATTACACCATTATTCCAGAGAATATTTCTGCAGTACATTGTTATTGTTAAGGGTAGACTTTTTCCTTTTGCATGGCATTATTATAACCATTTTAAACATGTTAAAATTTTAAAAAAGCAACTGTGGTTGTGATATCCATAAAATGAATGGAACTTCACACTGTCAAGGCTCTATCTCGACTTTTTTGATTATCTCCTGCTGGGCAAGGCTTGTCCACTATGGGAGATAAAGCAGAAACAGCCACAGAGGTGGAAAGCTCCTTGGCTTGCAGGAGTTACCTTAGCTGTTCAACTATGCAACTCTGAATGAATGCATATGAGAGCTTCTTCCCTTCTCCAGCAGATGCACCACTTTCCTGAGGGATCTTAGACCAGGAGTCACCAACCTTTTGGACCTCAGGGACCACCAAACTCATAATTTAAAATCCCGCGGACCAGAGACCCTGGGAAAATCCCCCCAAAAGTTTGCAGAAAAAATTCCCCACCCTGTTTTCTTATCGATCATTCTTTATTTGGGATCACAGAATCCTGTCTCCAGCTCTGTTCTCAGGGGGAGAGAGAGAGAGAGGGAGAGAGGGAGGGAGAGAGAGACTTTTGGCTTCCTGCAAGGAAAGCAGCAGAAGTCTTTCTTTCTCTCCCCCAAATTCAGCCTCTTGGAGCAGGATGCCTTGCAGAGTCCCAAAGACTCATTTCTGGTGGAGTTTGGGTGAGAGAAAGAAAGACTTTTGCTGCTTTCCTCGCATGCAACCAAAAGCAGAGGAAGAAAGAAGTGGAAAGAAGCAGCCCGGTGGCCAGGCCAGGCATGTGGGGCATGTAGGACAAGTTCCTTTCCCTCCACCCTTTCTCCCCTCCCCTCACTGCCTCATGTTGTTTGCAATGCAAACAATGCAAGCCTTGTGTTCCCACAGGCCATATAGGTGGTGCAGCCTTGTGTTCCCACACAGCCTGGATTAATTGCTTTGGGGGTGACATTTCTCTGCGAGGAGATATTTTCTCATGGACCAGTGGTCCCCAGCCCACTGGTTGGTGACCACTGTCTTAGACCACCCTGGACTGAGAGGAGGCTGCATTGTGAGGATCTTTCTTTAGGAAATGAAAGCAGATGTTCTTGAGCTGGGGCAATCCAGCTGGGTGGGTGATGGAGAGACCATGGAGTTGATAAGAGATTCCATCAAACTTCTAGAAGTTCCAGTCAAAAGTCTTGGCTGGCCTTGAAAGAAAGAAATCCTGAAAGATCACTCATTGGAACTCCTTGAAAACATTGGATGAACTCAGTTATTCTATTGCCCTTCTCCTTGGCCTCTAAAATGCTGCATAAGACACCAATTTACCTTAAAGAGTTTAGTCTGCAGAACACCTATTTGGTTTGGATGCTAAGATTGACTTCTGGTAACTTTAGGGACAGATCTGTGCAGCTTTCTTGGAAATCGTATGGAAGCATGTTATGGAAGAGATAAAATCTCCTTCCAAGATGCTTTTGTTTGTTTATTTTTCCAGAATCCCCAGTTTAGCTTCCAATCCCGGGATTTCATCGTGGTCTCCCATCCAAGTCTGAGGCACTGCTTAGCTTTTGAGCCCAGATCAAGTTGATCCAGTACTGCCTCCTAGTGACTAATGTATAACAATACAGAAATGAAAAGGAGACTATAGATAGTTCTTGACTTACAACCACAATTGGAATTTCTGTCGCAAAGTGATGTCATTCAGTGAGTTATATCCTGTTTTACAGCCTTTTTTGTTGTGCTCATTAAGTGAATTACCACAGTCATTAAGTGAATCACATGCTCATTAAAACAAACTATATTTCACTAGTGACTTTGCTGGTTGAATGCCACCCTGGGAAAGTTGCAAAGAATGATCATGTCACACACACACACACACNCACACACACACACACACACACACACACACACACACACACACACACGTGCCCCCGGATCTGCATTTGTTGTAAATTCCATGTCAGTTGCCTAGTGCATGAATTTTGATCACATAACCGCAGGGATGCTGAGATGATTACAATTGGTCATAAGTCATTTTTTTCCAATGCCATCGTAACTCCAAATGCTCACTGAACGGATGGTTGTAAGTCAAGGACTACCTGTAAAGCATTTCAGAAGGACAAGGTAACCCTTTTCTGCTCCAGTGCAGCCCCTCTTGCTATTAGATTTCCCAAAAAGGAAATCTCCCATTGGCACTAATGAAAGGTTATGGCTGGGATTAATAGCTGTGTGTGGGAGAAAGTTAGAGGAGAGAGAGAGACTGATTTGGCAAGGCTGGAAATAAGGAAAACTCCATCCTGACGGTAGGCGTATTGCAGCCCCAAAACTTCAGCTACCTTCAAAAAGAGAAACTCTAGCAGAAAAAGCATGCTTTGTGGCAGAAGGAGAGGAATGTAAATGTTTATTAGATCTTCTCATTATTGTTTGATTTCTCTAGTATCGTAGGGATGAACGGCAGTTTTGTCACAAAGCAGCAGTTTCACGGGCACTTGTTCAAATTGACCTACCACAAATTAAAGACAGCAAGAGTTTGAGTTTGGCTTGTTTGCAGAGGGATTTAAGAAGATCCTGCAGAAACGGCAATTTTAAAGCCCCTGCAAGGAAAGGCAGCAAGGGCAATGAGGTGGTACTGATTGGGCAAAGAGAACTCCTTAGAGAGCTTTGGATGATGAGGCTGGATAAGTGAACATAATTGGCGGGGAGGCACCAGGAAAACAGAGTGATGGATGAAGGGATGGGAGGAAGCTGGGTCTGCAATTAAGGGACAAGGAATTAGGAGGTTTTAAGGAGGAGGCACTGCGAAGCAGGGAGAGGAAGGACACCAGATGGACCTGATAGGATTAGAAAGTGAAGAGACCAGAGAGGAGACAAGGAATGATCAATGAATACATGAGTCAGAGTTCAACAATAAATAAATAATAATAATCCCTGCAGCATTCAGAAACAGTCAGTGAAGCCTTCACTGTTGGGAATAGGATGATCTCTTACTACTTCTTGGGAAGGGAAGAAGGAAGGCCCTGTTACATGGAAGGGACTGGCTGGAAGAAGAAAGACAAATTATTTGGATGTTTCAGCCATCAGCACAGCTTGTTTGTTTTCATCTGCACAGGGAAGAAAAAAACAAGTAACAGTTGGAAGAAATGGAAGGAAGAAAGGAAGGAAGGCAGGAAGGAAGGAAGGAAGGAAGGAAAATCTCAGAAAGAAAGATATTTCCCTTTTTAAGCAACTTTCTCCCAAACTCTCAAAAATAGCTGACACTGGCTTTCTTCTGAAATGAAAACTAAATTAAGAAGGTCCGTGTAACTTTCCCATAGTAAGCAAAATAGGTACCTGTTTGTACAAAAATAGAGAGGGAGGTGACAAGGAGGCTACAGCTGACATTGCAGGAAAACAGGTCCTTTCTGACTCATGCAAGGAGGGATGCAGTGAGACCAGTTGGGGGGCAAAACTGCAGGTCCAGGATTTTGCATTTCCCATTGGAGTAGGAATGATGGACATTTGTGCCCGAGTCTGCCATCCAGGAGAAAAACCATAGGCCTCTGGTGGAGCCCTTACTTTGAATGCAAAGGGTCCTACCTTAATCCACAGCAGCTTCAGGTAGGGCTGGGAAGATGAATCTATTAAGAATAAAAATAAAAAGAGGGATCTGCTATTCAAAACAATCAGATTATGCATCTACAGAAATAGTGGGTGGCCTCAACTCTTAGCATTAACTTGTGATAAAGAACTGAGGAATAAATGAAAAACATTAAGAGAAGAGAAATTCTTGATCCTGGAGAGACATAAAAAAGGATGCCAGACCAGACTGAGAGGATGGAAGATTGCAGAATCAGTTTCTAGATTTAGTTTCTAGATTGACCCTCATTTAGAATCCACCTTCCATCATCCTTAAACACGGACTGTATTGGCTAACCAGATAAGAAGGAGAACTTAGGAACAAGAGAGTTGAACTCTCAGGTGTTATGTATTCTCTTTCAACTCTGTTGTCTTCTCCTGTTCCCACCCACCCCATTTCTCTCCAATGGTTTCTTTCCCATCTTAAATGGTCACTTTTTGTTTCATTGGACCTGAACTATGCATCCTTTGTAGCCTCCCATACCTTGAGCAGTTTACCTGAGTGAGCATTAATAACTTCCCGGGGATTCAAGGGAGGGCAAAGACTCACAACCAGCTGACCAGTCACAGTTAATATTAGCCCCAAGCAACTTTTGAAAAGGCCATGTCAGGAGAGCAAATTGTTCTTCGGGGAACGTTGCATCCATGGAAGCCTTTGCATGCCAAGTTGTCTCCTGATGTGTCCCCAAAATGTCTGCTCAAAAATGAATTTGCAGCACCAGCATGAAATGCCACACTTTACTCCAAATATGTCATTGCTGATGTCCAGCCTTTGTGTGGGGAGGATCAATGAGTCACAATGAGCACATTTATATTTAGCAAACAGCTTCCTATGCCATCCTGCCCTTTTGGAGTCCTCGTTTCTGATTGTGGCCTCTATGCGGTCTGGTCAAAAGGCTGGATCATTAACACCACAGTGGCAACCATAAAAGAGAAGAAGAGAGAGGAAGAGAGTTCCTTGATAAGAACAGAAGTAGAATTTTATCTGACCTTTCCTGTGACAAGGTTTTCCAAGTCAGCAGAAATTCATATTGCTGAACGTCTTGGCAAATGGGCAAATGGGTTGTGAAATTTAAATGTTTTCCTTGTGGTTGATTCCCCCAGCCTTTGATATTCAAAGGTAGATTATCTTTCCCATCTATCTTTTTAGTTTGTTTTATTTGCTATCTTTAATATCCAGAAAAATGTTTTCAAAAGGAAATGTAAGAAGAGAATGGCAGAAAGATGTGGAGGGATGAGGGAGAAAAGTTAAAAGAGAAACAGCAAAAGCATCATGTTGTTACGTATGGGAAATTATTCTGCCTAATTTTTCAAGGCATGCTTAAACCTTGAGCGCATGGAACAATATTGATTTGTCTTTGCGCTACATCAATGAAGAGTCATTTTGTAAACAAAAAGCAACCCTGTATTAACCATTCTGGATATAAAATTTGGGCTCACACTGTCATCATGACATTGAACAGTAAGCCCCACTCCTGCCACCAACCCTCCCTGTTCAATTAAATGCTCAAGTCTTCATATAGTAATACAATCATAAGTCTTCACTTAGTAATTCGAAAGTACGTTCTTTAAAGGTATTGATTTTTTTTGACCACCTGAACTCTCTGATGGATTTTGAATTGAAACAGGGCAATGTTGGGACAGACCCAGCTCCTATGAGTAGGTCTCCTGTCAGCCATTTACACTTTTCAATAATAAGGAGGTTGTGTAATGGTATGTGGCAATGACCTTGGGAGATGGAAAAAAGAGCCACAGACTAGACAACTGGCATGTAAAATAGATCTCATCCACAGAAGAAGGGAGGGCACGGGAAGCATTTCAGAAGGGCCCCTCTATTTTTTTCCAGAAAGTAAAAAGAAAGGATGAAAGAAATGCTTTCATTCTGTTGTAATTCTACAAGAAAGATAGGAAAAGGATTTGTTGTGGTGGTTCTTGCCTGCACTACCTCAAAGAGCTAATGGGTTGATAATCAGGCCTTTAAAAAGCTCTCATCAGGGTAACATGGGAAAAATTGTTTGAATTACGATAAGAAACATTCTGAATATCTATAATTGCCACTGGTCTGTTAATATAATTGCCACTGGTCTGTTAATAGAATAGTCCTATTCTTTATTCCAAAATTCTTGCAAATAACACCTTAGCAATGTTTTAATTGTTTCATTAAAATATATTGCTAATTTTGGAATCTCTCTCTCTCTCTCTCTCTCTGTTTATATAACTGCTTAGAAGTGACTCTGGGCAATTTAGAAACAACCTCCTCCAGGGGATTTTAAATGCTACTAATGCATTTGAACTAATTGGTGAACTCAAAATATGTTTTCATTAAATATCCTGTGATTTGGCAATTTTAGGCAGATTTTCCATATTTTTTCTTGCAATAATTCAGATGGTTTAAACAACTTGACATGGCAACAACTTTAAATAATTAATTTCTCTAATTACACGACTTTGAAACAAAGCCTGTTTACATGAGCTCTCTATTAGAAGGAGCAGTTACTGAATGCAACTATATGTGCTTAATCAGAATTCATGCAACTGTCAGTCTTGGGAGATAGGCCAAGCAGCAACCATGTCCAGTTGAAATAATTCTATTTCACTGTAAGGTTACTTTAACAGTATCTTGCTGGTTTGAAAGTGCAGTTCCCTTCCCTCTTTGACTTTACAGCCCAATAAACTAGGGAAGTATCCCTCCTGAGATGTTTGCTATGTCCGCATTCCTTCTGAGGGCTAAGTAGTTTCTTATTTAACAATTCACCCAACTGTGGCTCTTCCTTCTGTCTCCCAAGGTCACTCCCACACACCATTACCATAGCTCATCATCCTCTTATTAATACTGAGGGTTTCAGCAATGGCTGTAAATATGAATGGGAGTTCTAATCCCAGTTAATTGGATGGCAAACAATTAGATTCTAAAACAAGGTAAACATAATAGAAAGATATCCTCAAGTCCAGCTTGACTCTTGATTCCATGGAGTTTTCCTGGAAAAGTATACAAGGAGTTCGCCAGTGTCTTCTTTGCGATAAGCCTTAATGTTCCTAGTGGTATCATTTGTATGCTGGCTGGGGAATTTCGAGAGTTGAAGTTCCACACCTGAAAATTGCCAAGGTTGAAAAACACTGGTGTGCATGCTGTTCTGGCTACCCATTATTTGTTCTAAAGTCCTTCAAATAAGTTGGGGCTTTTGTAACCACTCTTTCTGCTCACACTCCATGCATACAATCTCACATTGGCTTTTTCTGCCTTTCTTTTTTCCTTGTAGGAATTTGTCATGATTGTTGTTTTTGGAGTGGAATACATTGTCCGTGTCTGGTCGGCGGGCTGCTGTTGTCGCTATCGAGGATGGCAAGGTCGTTTCCGGTTTGCCCGCAAACCCTTTTGTGTCATCGGTAAGCATCTGACGGGGACAAGAAGGCATGTCAGAAGGATTCTTGATGTGCCCCATCGTTAATGGGGGGAAGAGAAGGAACAAGAATGGAAAAAGTTCAATTATCCTGTACTCCAGGCAGCTCTGACAATTGTCATTTGTAATTGTAGACTCATATTGGTTGCATTGATATGATACACAGAATTGTCCTAATTTTTGGTGTGCCGCCCCACTCATTCACATATACATGTAAGTGTGGTTTAGAGAGTTTATTGATGTTTCCCAGCAGTTCCTTTCATCCAGCCTCAGAACTGTCCCAAATAAATCCAGCCACAAGCAGGCCAAGGTTGGTACACAAGGCAATGGCCAATCGTTCATAAAACAATGGAAAGTTGCTCCAACAAATAAGTCCATCAAACAAACTTAAATCCACCAGGCCAAACACATTATCAGCAATGCCTCCCTCTGTCTTGATAAATAGCTTTCCGGTGCAATCCATCAAGATGGGTAGGGCCTCTTCCCAACTAATCTGGCAGATCTCAGTTGCTCTTATCTCTTCTCTGCCCTGTGTGCTCTCGGATCCATTATGGAAGCCTCCTCCTCCTCCCCTTCCTCCTCCTCCTCCTCACTGACCATCTGGTCCTGCAAGCTCTCCCCAGTCAGAGCCCCCTGTAAATCTTTTTTGGCCAGCTGTTCAGAGTCATAAATTAATCTAGTTCCTGACATATCAGAAATGAGCTCATCCCTCCTTGAGGAAGAACCCGAGGAGTCATGCAAGGGAAACATCACATCTGGATGCACTCAGTGCATCGAACTACATATTGATAAATACAACCCCTAAATAGAAAGTACAGCTTGATGCTCTTGACACTTAGCATGATGATTTCCAGGTATGTAAGATGACTTCTAAGCTGATGACTTCAAAGTATGTAAGATTTGAACTCCAGTTATTTCCAATCATTTAAAAAAGTTGCTTGTGTTTAAATTCAGCAACATCTAGAAAGCCCATTGTTGCAGACTTTCTTCTCTGCCCACTAGATATATAAGCTATATCACTTAATTCTCCCTCACTCAAAGTCATCTGAACTATGCAGTTCATGGAGTTTGTATAATTCCAAGGAGGCATCTGATAGGGGTTTCCTTTCTCCATTTGAGTAGCAGATGAAAGCACTTGGCAAACTTGGTCTGCATAGGAATTAAATGGGGTTGGATCTATTAGGACTTGGCTGGGACAGGACCAGAGAATACAAGGCTGAAGGTTAGACAAAAATGTAGAGGAAAACAGTCATAGAAAACCACTTCTGCATTGTCACCAAAACACTAACATACCTTATCCATGAAGCCTTCAGGAAGCTGTGCTTGAAGAAGAATTTACAATGTTACCAGAATGAATACCATGTTCTCTTTAAATCAGAGAAAATACGTGGGGTGGAACTGGGAGCAGGATATTCTTGGGGTCAAGATGGGAAGACCTCATTGCTGTGGTCATCAGAAAAGTCTGGATGCCAGAAACACACATGATCTCCCAAGGTCAAGTGAATTATCTTCTTCTCAAGCCTGGGTTTGTCCTTCTGATAGTTATGTGCATAATTGTTAAGAAAAGCCTTAATTATTTCCACCCAGCCATTAACTCCAAAGAGATTTTAAAAGATGGAATGTTTTTATTGTGCAAAAACCTTGATGTAATCTCAGATATTTCTACTCTGTGACATGGTAATAGAGATGGTGTCTTCCATCTTCCAGCTGCCATTTCCCCCCTCATGATTAGCCGTGGTTCTGTAGATACCCAGAGGCTATTTCAAACCACAGTTGTTTTTGACTATTGATTTTGAATCCTTGACTGATACTTAAGTCCACCAAGCTAATTTATATTTTAAGGTTTTTCTAGGGATTTCAGAACTACCCAAATGGCACAGAAGAGCAACCTCGTATTGTGGAGAACATCATAATTTTTCACCTGCTAATTATAATTCAGAGGCACCATCTCTATAGAGGACAACTCCCATAGAGGACGACAAGCGTAAGGGTGTGCTTGATCGAATTTGTCACTTTTAGCTCTTCTTTCAAGGTTGGTTTCTTTGCTTTGCACCCAATGAACTGATGTCTGGGAAATGCACCCATCAAGCTACTGCTTAGATCACAGATTGTAAGTTGCCCTGTCTTTCCTTTCTCTTCCTGTGCTTCAGATTTCATCGTCTTTATTGCTTCTCTGGCCGTCATTGCAGCTGGCACCCAGGGGAACATCTTTGCTACCTCGGCCCTACGCAGCATGCGCTTCCTGCAGATCTTACGCATGGTGCGCATGGACCGCCGTGGCGGTACTTGGAAGCTTCTTGGCTCAGTGGTCTATGCCCATAGCAAGGTGAGTCCCTGGAGGCACATCAGCCCAAGCAATGCACAGGAATCTGCTCTCAAAGATGGAAATAAAGACAGTTGCTTTTTGTTCTGTTTCCATTTTGGGAGAGGGTATTGACACAACAGGAAGTTCAGGGATTTTCCCCAAATCTGCTTCATCTCAGAAGAAGTGCTTGTGTAAAACCAGAGAAGACTGGAGAACCAATAACTTTCCAGAGTTTCCACGCTGGTCACACTGGCCAAGGGCTACTGTGAAATATAATTCTACAGAGCTCTGGAGGGCCACCAGTGCAAAGCAGAGGGATTCCTGTTGAGTTCCAGATGATTCCACATTGAGATCAGGAAGCAACAAGTTCTACAGTAAAATATCACAGACTTTCTTTCTTCCAGCAGGAATCTTCATGCTTATATTTAGGCCAACCTGTTATGCTCTTCTCCAGAATGCCTTCTTTATTGCCATCCTCATCTGACAGGATACTTCCCATACCCCATTTTTTTTGTTCCATTTGACAATGTTTACCAATCAGCAAGTACTTCCAGCCCTTATTATGAGAAAGAAACAATTGTTTCATTGGTTGGTTTGACAAATTATTGTTGCATGCAACCTATGGAGGTCATGGTTCTCTTGTGCATGGGACTGTGTGTCTTTTGAACTACTGTGATCCTCTTTGGTCTCCATTCTCATTGATATTCTCCAATTATGTTGGCATATGGAGGGAGTGATGAGGTATGAGGGTTGGAATTCTCAAAGCAGAAGATGAGGACTATACAGAGAACCATTTTGGAAACACAGGCCAGTTGCCACCAGTCAGCCAGCAGGAGTAAAATAGAAAAATCCATTATGAAAGAGCAGGAGAAAAAAAGATTTCAATCTCTGCATGCATGTGGACCTAGATTCTTCCTGGTTGTAGAAGCTGATCTTGGTCAGAACTAGATTGCTTGTCTCTGCATGCTGTAACTTATTTAATCCACATGGGCCCTGATTTTGCAAGGGAGGCATCAAGTTCCTGAGAGGAAATGATTGAGATTTCCTGGAGGTATCTCTAATGAGCTCCATGCCTCCTTGTAAGAAAGCTAGCTTTCACATTGACTCTTCCACTCTAGTCTGCAGCCTGACTTCCCATCCCCATGCCAATATTGAGTGGTTCTAGGTGTGTGGTGGAAAATATCCAGTAGTTCCCTGGGACCAAGAAAAGATGGACATGCGGTTATTGTAGCACCTTGCGAAAGCACAATTGGGAAACCTACACTGAACAGGGATTGTGCAAGTGTTGTGCAGATCTGATAGGGTCTTTCCATAAGTGTGATTTTATCTACAAGTTGGAATTAATAAGAAAGTGACAGATGAAAGTATAGTAAGTAACATTATCATTCCCTAGGGAAACCTCGCAATTCTCAAATGCCCCAGGGAATCACTAGGTGTGTATGTGTGTGTGCATGTGTGTGTGTCTATGGTAATGCAGGAATGTTCCATGATTTAGGCAGACAGTGCTTTTTTTTCTCTTTTTTTGATAAAGTGATATTTCTTGGCATTTTATTAAGCACTGTATCATCAATCATGTATTAGTATGAGGGATGAAAGGAGACAGGGTCAATTAGTTGGCATTCATGTCCAATTCCCAAATTTACCCACCTGTCCAATGATCCTGTCACTTCTATTGGCATCTTATCTACCTGCAAATGCATGAACAACTCAGGTGCTTTTCCTTGGTGTAGGAAAATAGAGACAAAATGGGGTTTATTAGCTCCTTTGTTCTCTTAATTTTCAGGTATGCAGACTGAAACTTGGTGAAGCCTTTGGCATTTCCTTAGTTTTTCCAGTAGGCCAGGGTGGTGGAGTGGTGAAATTGGTGAGCTGGGCCAAAAAAGTTCTTGGTACAGGTAGTCCTCAACTTACAACCACAATGGAGCCCCAAATTTCTGTTGTTAAGAGAGACATTTGTTAAGTGGATTTTGCCCCTTTTTATGACCTTTCTTACCATGGTTGTTAAGTGAATCACTGCATTGATAATTTGTAACCCGGTTGTTAAGTGAATCCGGCTTCCCTGCTGACTTTGCTTGTCTGAAGGTCACAAAAGGGGATTACTTGACCTTGGGACACTGCCATTGTCATAAGTATGACCAGTTGGGGAGCATCCAAATTTTGGTCACACGATCATGGGGATGCTATGGAGGGCATAAGCATGAAAAACTTTTTTCAGTGCCGTTATAACTTTGAATGGTCACTAAATGAACTGTTTTAAGTCGAGGACTACCTGTAGACCAAGCTGCCTACAAGGGTGCTGCTATGTGGATGACATGGGAAGAAAGAGTATGATACATTCTGTTTTGAGTTCAGTGACGATGGTGATGATGATCTTTTGGCAAGTTTCTGTCCTCTCTCTTGGTTTCTTTTGCTGAAATCTACTTTTCTCTGGTGGATTCTGGCAGGAGCTGATCACAGCATGGTACATTGGGTTCCTTGTCCTTATCTTTTCCTCTTTCCTGGTTTACTTGGTGGAAAAAGATGCCAATGATGATTTTCTCACCTATGCAGACTCTCTGTGGTGGGGTACGGTAAGTGTGCTTCCCCTCTTTAAAAAAATCTGCCCCCTTCTTTTTGCTAAGCAGGTGGAAGAACTGAAAACCTAAGAACAAACTGACATGGGAATGAATAGTAGAAAGCCACCAAAAACACCAGGATTGGCACAGGAGCTCCAAGGGGGAAGAGGGAATAGAGCTGGCAGAGAGTGAGTGAGTGAGAGAGA
The DNA here is from genome assembly GCA_004320025.1 of Laticauda laticaudata. NCBI lineage: Eukaryota > Metazoa > Chordata > Lepidosauria > Squamata > Elapidae > Laticauda > Laticauda laticaudata. Next base: position 29,226 of record BHFT01072265.1, read on the forward strand.
GAGAGAGAGAGAGAGAGAGAGAGAGGGAGGGAGCTGACAGCCTGGGCTGTCAGCCCTCAAGTGGAGAGTCAACAGTCCCCAGGTCTGGAGGTGGTTGATGAGGAAGAGGAGGAACAGCTGGGCCCAGTGCCTGACTGCGGATACGCAGAAGGCAGAGGAGAGGAGAGCAGAGCAGTGGAAATCTGTGGGCTGATCCTTGGGAAGGAAGACCCAGCACTGCTAGCGAAGCCCCACCCTAGTTCTGAGGATAAAAGGCAAGGGGCAGAGATGAACAGATGTGGCAGACAATTATTCATCTTCCGGATGGACGGATTTGTACCCTGCAATGAGAGAAAAACATTTGCCAGGGCTGCTGGCGGTCCTAATAAAGGGAACATTTATTTAACTATAGAGGTTTTGTTGTGTTTGGGGAGCTGGGTCAGAACACAGGAACAGTGGATTTTGCTATTGGTCCATAGGGATGGAAGATGCCAGGAAAGAAATGGTCATGGTATCAACCAATCAATAGGAGAAGGTTCCTATGAAGTTTATCTGGTATCTCCTTCTGTGATTTCAGATCACACTCACCACTATTGGCTATGGGGACAAGGTTCCAAAAACATGGCTGGGCCGGGTGCTGACAGCCTGCTTCGCCTTGCTGGGAATCTCCTTCTTTGCCCTTCCTGCGGTGAGTCCCCATGAGAAGGAAGAACTTCCAACTCTCTAGGGAGACTTAGAATAACCTTACTGTCACTTGAAATGTACACTAATCAGCATATATCAAAATAAAATTTTGTTGCATACAGCCCTCAAAGGGTCTCCACCTACAATATACACTACATAATCATGAAAACATAAATAAAACAAATAAACAAATAAATAAAATTATGCATATACCCACATATATTTGATGACACAGAGAAACAACACAGTCTAGTTTGGATATATAGATGAACATGGTGAGAAAAACAAATCTTGTGAATTTACCAGACGGATGGCACAGGGAACAAAGCTGTTCCAGAATCCTACTAGAAATACTTCGAAACCTCCTCCCAGAGGGAAGCAACAGAAAAAGACCATGAAGTGGGTGTGTGTGGGATCTGTGACAATGCTTTGAGCTATAAGCTCACAGCACTTATAAGCATATCCTGAAGAACAGGAAGCAAGCTTGCCATAATCTTCTCGGCTATCCTTACCATTCTCTGTATGGACTTTCTATCTGAGGCACTGCTGCCATCAAACTAAACAGTGATGCAGTTTGTTAAAATGCTCTCAATTGTGCCTCTATAGAAAGTGGCCAGGACAGAAGGAGAAAGATGTGCTCTCCTCATTTGATGCAGGAATTGCTAGTAATCTTAGGCCAGACTCCAGGGATAGGTGGTTGGCTACTGTCAGGGTAGTAGATTGGTTGTGACAGGGAACATGGACATCTACGTGCAAGTCCTCATTCAATCTTGCAATCTTACTAGGTAATTTCAGGCCCATCTATCAGGTACAAGAAACCAGAATAATTTCATGAATACGCTAGAGCAGTTTCTTTATTGTTGATCATCCATATTACAAGAATCCTGTCAGTCTGGCTACATTCCTTTGGGAACCAGTAAATAAGGCCTTGTTAAACTCATCTGGGATGTTTCCTCCAACAGAGCAACTCTGTGTGACATGCTTTTTTTAAAACTCCCTGCTCTACTTTAGTCAGTGATTCCACCATCCTATCAGTCTCAGTTACAATCAATTCATAAGGTTGTTTAGGGATACAATAAGCTGAGATCTCAGTCACACAACCTTGAGCTGCTTAGAGAAAATGAGAAAGGCTCCTTGAATTTGACTCCTGGTGACTACATGAATGCATGTATTTAATGGTTTGTCATTAATCTCCTTCTGGGATATTTTCTAAATATTCTAATATACTCTATAAGATACTCTGGGGTTTTCAAGAACTCTCTCACTCAAAGAGTAACCAAGTTAGATCCATCTTAGCTTTTTGGAGATCATCCCAAGTTAGCTTTCTTGATAGAAAGATAGGTTCCTGCAATTTTCCTAGCAAGGTTTTTTTTAAATGGTTTGCCCTTGCCTCCTTTCCTAGGGTTGAGAGAAAGTTACTGGCTCAAGGTCACCCAACTGGCTTTGTATCTAAAGTGGGACTAAAATTTGGTCTCCCAGTTTCTAGCCTGCTGCCTTTACCACTGTAACAAAGTGGCTGTCTCCAAGTTAGATAGCTAGCTGCTGATAATTATCTGTAGTTTTTGTCTTTTTTTTTCACAAAAAGGAGAAGAATTTCACAGTTGTGCACTGGTTGTCCCTATGATCCAGCTATCTAGAAAGTCTTTAAGCCCCTGAAAAGATGCTGAAATATTGGGAATCTCTTTGGCTTAGACGTTTGACCTCTCACCATCCTAGATTGGATTGGATTTTCTCAACAAATAATACAAATTTCCCAATTTCTTAGAACTTCCTTTTAGTTAGAACTTAACTGCTGTTTTGAAGGGTCCATTGTTGCCTGTCTTTTCACACAGGGAATTCTAGGCTCAGGGTTTGCTCTCAAAGTCCAAGAGCAACATCGACAAAAACATTTTGAGAAGAGAAGGACACCTGCAGCAAACTTGATCCAGGTGAGTAAAAAAGGAAGATCCTGGATTTCCCCGTCTTTTTTTCCTCCTTCCCTCTATGTTTAAAGAATGTGTTCACTGCTAGAAGTCAAGAAATGTTTGAATAACTTTCTTTCTGCAAGCAACTGCAGATTTGTGCTCTATAGATTCATTCCATAACTATTAGATAATATAAACAAACTCATGTATATTTGTGAAACGCACAGCCTTGGATTCTTCTCAGTATTGCAGATGCAATGATGTTCCTGCACATGTATGTCTGAATGTGGTTGTTGGCCCTTCTGTCTGTCTGTCTCTCTCTAGCACAATGTATTTCAACCTGGTAACTTGTAAGATGTGTGGATTTCAATTCCCAGAATTCTCCATGCAACAAGGCTGACAGAGGAATTCTGGTACCTGAAGTGTCTTCAAGTTGTCCAGGTTGAGAAACATTGGATAGCAGATATCCCTAAGGTTTTTCTCAATGATCCTTATTTTATTTTCCTACATTCCTGGAATTATGAGGTACATTCCCACAATTCTCTTTATTTGAATGAAAATTTTATTTCTTCAGGAGAAGAGAATTCGCAAAGCTCCTTTCCTCTCTTAGCCGTTCAGTTAGCAGCTGGCACATGCTAGAGGCAGGTGGCTCTGTCTGTTACCCACACTGAAAAGTTTAGGTTTGATTGACAGGTCAGATTTACATTTTCCTGTAGCTCTTTCATTCCTGAACTTTTTACTTGGGGGAGGACTACAGGAGGAGATGGAGACCTAGCGTCACCTTTAAAATAAGTGGCAGAGCTGCGGAAGGGCCCACATGTCAGCCCTACAAGGTAGATGGGAGTAAGAAAGAAGGCTATGTATATCTGAACTATTTTTATTGTAACACTTATACTAACAGAATTTTGCAAGCCTGAATGTGCTTGCCCACCTCCTTCAGGGTAAACTAAGGAGGGGCTTGTCTGAGATGTTTTCTCAAGTTAATTTCTTGGCCTGGTTTCAAGCCCTTCTTTTTTGATACTTACCCTGGTGGCAACCCTTTCTTCTGTCTTCAAGGCCGTCCCCACCCCCCAACCCCTCTGTACATTGCCATGGGAAAGCTCTACCATCTCTTCCCACTTGCACCAACAGACCCTGATTTTACACCCCTACCCAGCCTTGCAGTGAGAACACCTTAAATTGCCCTTAGCTGTACTAGTGATAAAGTAGTCTCCTCCCCATCCCTCCACACCCTTATTCAGACACTGTCCAAGGGGAGCTTCAGGGAAAGTAAAATGTGTCATCTCTTTCCTTGGAGGAAAGTCAAGTGATTAGAACTACCTGGAAAAACAGGTGTGTGTGTGTGAGGGGGCAGAATAGGGATAGGTAATAAGGACAGAAATTATTCTGCTAGTTGGATTTCTATCATTGTTGAGTTAAGATTTTACTTTGGGTATGTCTTACTGGAAGAGCAGTAACCAGAGATGGGAAGAATGGGGTTCTCTGCAAAGGATTGTGGATAAAGTCCCTCATGAAATCTGTAGAATCTTTGGATAAAAGCCACAAAATTGAAAAAAACCAGCCCTTTTGTCCAATACTGCCCTTTAAGTAAATATGTAGGAAACGTTCCATCAGGCCGCACACTTTGACTGAATCCCAAAACACTGCCTTTCTAACTGGGAGTGCCCCAGTTGGGACCTAAGAGCTTTCAAGGCAAGACATATTGTGTTTTAACTTAAAAATGCTTTTAAAGCAATATCAGGTAATTATCATAGTATAGATGTAAATAAAAAAGATATATGGTGGCGCAGAGATTATAATGCAGTATTGCAGGCTGACTCTGCTCACTGCCAGGAGTTCGATCCTGATCAGCTCAAGGTTGAGTTTGCCTTCCATCCTTCTGAGGCCGGTAAAACGAGGACCCAGACTGTTGGGGGCAACAGGCTGACTCTGTAAACTGCTTAGAGGGGGTTGTAAAGCATTATGGAGTGGTATGTATATGAGTTGCTATTGCTATATAAAATGCAAAAAAGATCTATTATGATGTTTTCTAAAAATATTAAAGTTCCTTATAAGATAAAATACAAATAGAAAGAAGTGCAAGAAGAAAGGGGAAACAGTGATGACTTCTGACTTTTTTCAGGACAGTAGAATAAAAAGAGCTATTACAATAGGAACAAAGGGATGGGTACTATACTATAAAAATGTACCATAAATAAAGATTATACCAAGGCGTAATCTATTGATATTAAGGTAAATCGTAACATCCAATAAAACTGTGGGGTTCTATTTATTTATTTTTATCCCAACTTTATTATTTTTACAAACAACTCAAGGTGGCAGACATATCTCCCTATTTTTTGTCTCTGAAGTCTCATTAATTTAGCTGAGATTTTTTTCCTAATCAAGCAATTGAACAGGCATTGCTAATCCATAATTCAATCATTATGTAGAGTTTTCCAATGTTGCATAATTATTGTTTTATTTGCTGCTAAAATTAAATAGAATCTATTTAGATATCTATTTAGAATCTTCTAGATAATAAGTTCTTTATTTTTAAACTTGTGGTTTGGTACTTTGGTAAAGAAGTCTAATAAGTCTAATGCCAAGCGAAGAGCATTCAAGTCTTTGCTTAGTGATAAAATTTGCAAAATTTGCAAAACAACAACAACAACAACCCCCACCCCCCCACACACATCAAAGAGGTATATCACATGACCACCATAAATTAAAAAATACTGTGGTTTTTTTGACAACCTCTTCAGCATTTGGAAGAATAATTGCAAAGCACACTGTTCTACTGCTGAGCAAGTAAATTTCTAAAATTTCCTTGGAAGTCTTCCTGACCCCCTGCCTTCCTCCAAAAGTAGCTGAGACCCTGAGTTAGCAGTTTGCTGCTTCTTCTTCTTTAAAACAATTTTTATTAAGAGAACATTTTACATAAGATTTAGAAAGCCATGGAAATATAAAAAAGAAAGTAGAAAAAAGAAAGTTATAAAAAAACAAAATAATAAGGGATGATGACAAAAGAAAAAGAAAGATAACTAAAGAATCACTAAAGAAAAAGAAAGGTAACTAAAGAATCTTCTTTGCAACAGTTACAAATTGCATATCTTGATTCTCTTTTTCCATAAACAAACATTTTCATCAATAAATCCCAAAGTTGCAGATTCCTTTTTGTCCATTTTCAGCAGAAAAAAACATAAAGGGTTTCCAGTCTTCTCTAAAAATAACTGTTGTTCACTCCTTAGTCAAACAAGTCATTTTGCATTGTCTGATAGCTTTGCCACCTTCACAATCCATTGTTTCATTATGAGTATTTCCTTATTCTTCCATCTTTGAGTTATGGTTTGTACAGTCCAGGGGTAGATATAGCACTCCCCACTCAGCCCCATCCTAAGCCATGACCTCCTTTTCAGTCCCATTTCCTTCCCCATCCATAAGCTCAAATCCAAATCTGCTTTTCTGGCTTCTCTTTCATTGGCTTTGCAATATTATGTTGAAGAATTACTTCTGATCTGGCAATATTCTTTCCTATCATTCTCCTGTCTGGATTGGTTCCTTTCCTATTGTGGTCAGAAAGATGGAACTTCTGACACCACGTTATCTCTGTGGTCCAGAGAATCCATGCAACAAAAGGTCTCCTTCTGGCAGCCTTGCCCTGCCATTCAACTCCTGGGCTGAGAAGCCTCCAACAACAGCTGGAAATGGATGTGGGCAAGACAAAAGGGATGCACGCAGTTGCTTTGGCACACAAAACTATCTTAGGGACACAGCTCTGCCCTCCTCTTTCCTGAGTGAGGATGCTGTCCTCTTCCCATCTGATACCACTGGCCAATTCACATAGCCCTCTCTTCCAGAGCAGATGAAAGGTCAGGATATGTCTGCTTGTTCTTTCTCCTTGATAATTAATCTCTAAAGGAGTTCCCCCCACCTTCCTTCAATCAGCCATAAGAAACTAAGCAGAACCAGCTCCACATTTAGAGTGGCTGCAATTTGAGAGTTCTTGAGAGAGAGAGAGAGAGGAGATATCCACAATTCCTAGTAATAATCCAATATGTGAAACACCCCAGGTCCAATCAGCTCCATTGTTTTTGTCTTGGCCTGTGTTTCTCCAAGAGGTGTGAAATGGAAACAGCCTAGTGTTAAGATGTTGAAAGAAATGAAGCAGGCTTTTCTGGTCTTGTTGGTTCGGAAGATGGGGGTTGTACGCAAAGCTTCAGGAGATGCACCAACTTTATCCATCTCTGGGATGAAACATACTTAAAAGGGAGTTTTTTGTTTGAGTCCAATTCAGAAAATATAGTAATTGACAAGGTCATGCAGATGTTGTCAAACTCAAGGGGGAAAAATTGTCTCCACTTTTGACTTGTGTGGATCCTATACCATAGTCTGTGGATTTCTGATTTAGAAATATCCAATCTGGTGAATATTGCTATCCTCTACTACAGGACTTGCCAGAGTAATATTTATTCCCTTTCCCTTCAGTATGTTTCACATACATACTGACAACCAACCTAGCCAATGGATACTATGTTACTCCTTAACTGTGATTTAATGAGCCACTTCCAACCATAGCCTCAGTTTTTCAGTGATGAAATTAGGATGAAGGTCAACCTGGGTAATTCACTATAAGTAGGATGCTGATTAGAAGAATAGGAGAAAAAGCACCAGGCACCAGGATCCTGATTTGGGAAATTGGTTGTATCTTCACTAGGTTTATAGGATGAGTGGCAACACAACCTCATTTCTGTTTCTTTTGGAGCCAGTTCTTTATTGCCGACAACTCTTCTCCTACTCCTAGCTTCTCTATGTTGACAGAAAAACCAGCAAAGAAAACTATAGCAATATTTCATGCTGATTTTTTAAAAAGTATTTATTAAGGGCTATGAAGCTGGTTTCTGCCATTGCTTTAAGCTATTGCATCTTTTTGAAATTTGTCATATTTATGAGTTGTATTTTTGTCATCTTTACTTATGTTACTTCTTGGTAAGGCTCCCTTTATGATGTGTTTAAGGATGATGGTGACTGATGATGACAAAAAGCAGCTCACTGGGAAAAATACTGCTTGTATTTTAGAGTTAGGGTTAGAGTTTAGCAAACTACGGCCATCATGCTTTTATTTGAAGCTTTAATCTTTTAATTAAATTCTTTTTAATCTCTTCATTCAAATTTGACTTTCCAATTGTCTCTGGCTGTGCTATGCATATAACTTTGTTCCTTGGAGTGTCTGAGCTTTGTCTCTTTCACCAAGGAGGAATCAAATGAGGAATGCAAGAGGTGGGATTGGGGCCCACCATTCATGACACCTGCTTTGTAAAGGCTGGGTGGAGAGGAAGCCCTCTTTAGTTGGTCTAGCTCTGACTTCTGTCTCTTCTCCTGTCTTTCCTCCTTGATTTAGGCTGCTTGGCGCCTCTACTCCACAGACATCAACCGATCCTACCTGACTGCTACCTGGTGTTACTATGATAGCATGCTTCCATCTTTTAGGTATGTGTGAAGTTACATTGCGGGTTTGGAGGGATGGCAGTTAGAGCTGGGGGTAGGTGTTCCTTGGAAATCATGACCAAGGAAATGGAAAGAGCAAGTTAATGGAATTGCAATGAGATGGACCAGAGTATGGAAAATAGATCAGAGAGAGCCAAACTTGTGCAAGTAATTGGTAGGGCTAAATATGCCTCTTTTGCCTCTGCCACATTTCCAGGGAAATATATGAGTCACTTTATGGGAGAACAGGGCAGAGAAATTAATGGGGATTGTATGGTGGCCTTGGAGGCCTGGCATCTATACCGTGGTAGATGGTGGACATTTGCTGCCTGATATTCTTGTGATGGTTCAAGGTGAGTGTCAGCCAGCCTTAGCAGCTGCCCACAATAAAAAATGCTAGATTTTCCCAGAGTTTAATTAATTATATTTTCGGAAAGGAAAGCAAGATTAGGTTACAGAATCATGGGAATTGAATGCATGCATCCTTCAGCTTTTTTGATCCCATTGACCTTCTTTTGAACTACCTTTTGATGGTAGCTAGAGAAGTGCTTTTCATCTGGCCTTGCACTCCTGTGCAAGTGGCCATTCCCTTACATGGAGTTCCTCTGGTAAATGAGTTCTTATCCAATCCAGTGTTTAAATCCCATACATCAGGAGAAGGTGGTAGATTAATTATGGATAATTGCAGAACAGGAACTGGCCATGGTGAAAGGACTAAAATCAGTGAGGCTGATGCTTCATAGTTCGCTTCCTTTGAACATGTTTGTTGGGCTTTGAATGTTCAGATTCCATGCCCTTTCCATAAGGCATCATAATTCCATTCACATCTTTCATAACATGTAATGTTTCCTCCACTCAAATTGGGCTCCAGGATCTTCTAGGTGGTGGAAGCTGCAATGGAGACTAATGGAGAGGTATGAGGCTAGGAGTTGGGCTATTAATGGGAGCATGTTTCTGGACCTTTGCATACATGTAGACATGAATGGGGTCACATGCATATACATACAGGGTAGACTGTTATTATTAAGCATAATTTGTTCATTTAAAAAGCTGTCTTCTTTCAAGACTTACTTTGACTGCGTTTTCTTAGTCTCAAACAGCCTGTGGTAGCCCACAAGGATCTCTGTCTAAATGCATCTTCCACTCCTCTAATGTTTAGTATACAAGCAGGTTTTCAGTTGTCTTCAACATAGAACAGGACAAAAATACAAAGGAGACAAATTCTGTGGAATCAAGTGACTGTCTTCAAAAATCAAAGCAAAACTAAACACCAAACAGGCAGAAGCAGCACAAAACAATGATTAAAACTGATTATTTGAGGGGGAAAGTTGTGGATTGTACATCCAAAAGCAAGTACCAGAGGGGCGGAGTAGGCATACTCAGGAATTTCATTGAGAAGCATCAAGAGGCATCGGTGGGGAGTATTAACATCTGTAAAGGGCCAGATGCAGCATCATAATGGAACATAAAGTGTGTGTATGTGTGTATATATATCTATATCTATATATATGTGTGTGTGTATATATCTTTATATATATCTATATATCTATATATATATCTATATATCTATATATGTGCTGTTCAGCTTCCTTCGGGTATTATCCCACGTCATTGTAGTGCTTTTAAAGTTGCACCAATGTTTCAGCAGAATCTCATCTGCCATCATCAGGCTTCTGTATTGAGTTATCAGGCTTCTGTATAGCCTGACCCACATACGAACTCGATACAGAAGCCTGATGATGGCAGATGAGATTCTGCTGAAATGTTACTGCAACTTTAAAAGCACTACAATGACGTGGGATAATACCCGAAGGAAGCTGAACAGCACACATGTAAGTACCCACGCGAGTACCACGGAAAAACTTAAAAACACACACACAAACACACACACCACACACACACAACATATATTATATGAGATAGTTATATATTTAAGCTTTCGCGGGTGGGTACTTACATTGTGTGCTGTTCAGCTTCCCTCGGGTATTATTCCCAACGTCACTTGTAGTGCTTTTAAAGTTGTTAGCAACGTTTTCAGCAGAATCTCATCTAGCCTCATCAGGCTTCTGTATTGAGTTTGTATGGTTGTCAGCTCTCACAGCCGTTGGGTTTAAGCCATTGCTTGCAGGATGTTTTTTTTTCTACATCCTGATTGGTTGGGAGTCTTGCGTCTTGTGTTTTATTGGACTTGGAGTTTGCTTGATTGGTGTTTCTGGTTTTATTCTGTCTTGTTTTGTGGCGTTGATTAGCTGGCAAACACTTCTGTTCCTGTATGGAGGCTTTCAGTGCAGTTTTGCTATCGCGGTGGAAGAAGGCCGGCTATTATTCCTATAAGGAAGCTAGGTTTCAGTCTGGGATGCCCTGGTGGGGGTGTTGTTTGAGCTGTGAGGTTATCAGAGGAGGGTCTGTTTGTGCCAGGTGTTTGGCCTGGCTTGTGGGTGTGGAGATCTTTCTACTTTGGAGAGTGCAGAGCTTCCAAAATGAGTTGACAGTCTGCGTGGAATCATCTCTTCTATTCATGCTTCAGGTCTTTTTTCAATCTCTATGGCTTCTCTGATGATTTTCTGTGGCTGGGGTTTTCTATAGTGGCGTAGGGTTTGGTGCCATGAAGTTGATGTTCGTGACCTGTGGTTTTCATGTGTTGGACTAGTGAGGAGGGTGTGATCCAGCTTTTTTACCTGCATATTTTGTGTTCATCCAGGGGGTGGAGGAGCAGGGTAACTCCTATTTCGTCTATTTGGTCATGCCTCCCAATGTATGTGGCGCGGGCATGCATGCACAGGAACTCTATATGGCCTTGTTCCAGGTCAATTTAGTCTTTTGGGCGTTTCTAAGGATTGGCTGCTATTTTTTTGTCTGTTTTTGAAGGACAGTTTTGATGGTGGATGCCTGCTGTGAGGTAATCTTACTGATTTTATGGTAGTACCTCTTATGTAGGGCAGGACAAACTGTTCCATAGGTTCTGGTGGATCTTCTAGGTCGTGCTATTTTCTGTACTTAGGTGTGTTTATAGATGGATCCAAAGCTGGATGTATATACATTTTGTTGAATGCGTGCAGAATCCTGACCGATGTGCTGTGGGTGGATAGTGCAGCACATGTTCATCAGGCGTTGATCCATGTTCACTGTTCTCCAGCACCTTTTTATATGGTACGTGTGCTTATCTGCCAGGCGTTGTGTTCTGCCGATGGTGTTCCATTAGGTTATATTGTCGGTCCCACGGATTGACATTTATAGGTCGTGTAGTGAAGGCTGCTCTGCGATTGGAGGATGAGGAGTCGGGTTGGTGTGGATGTGGTTTGCAGCTGGAGCTGATTATTTGAGGTCGCGAGAATCTATGCTGCTCCCTGATTGGTGT
>BHFT01072270.1:0-25659 GCA_004320025.1 Laticauda laticaudata
CATAAATATAGAATAATAACAAAAAGATTTAATGATTAATTGGCTTATAATGATTGTGTCATATATTTGAAAAGTTTAGTTAACACATATCTGGCTAGCTGAAAAGGAGACACGAGGCGATATTAACGGATGTGGAAGGCCTGTGGCAATCATTAAAATAAATCGATATCCTGACTGTTAATAATTCATCTGGAATACAGTGATGCATTAACAATTACTGGATTGAGATGTTGGGTTTAAGGGCTTATTTATATTAGAAAAAAAAAAAGGCCTACCATGTCACATATTAGCATACTCAAAATACTCTATTCCATCTGGTCCACAAATACTCAAATCTGATTGGTGTTCTACTCAACGGGTGATCGGTCAAAATAGCTAAGCCTATGATGCCGCATCAGCGGTGAGAATCAAGAGCCATCATTTGGCCACGGAGCCGCAAAGCAGCCTCCTATAAGAAAAAGGAGCTGCCGCGGCTTTCCTAGCTCAGATGGAATCTAGCAACTAAATATAAAAGCTGAAGTTACCACTGGTCTCGAGTCTCATTCTGTCACAAAACACTACAACTGCGCCAGGATGGGATTCTGAGACAAGGAGACCAGTCTAGCACTGTTGGCAACGAGAACGCGAGCAGACGAAATGGCCGAAACCAACCTGGCCATCCCCCACCATTCAATTCCAGCAACAGAGGACTGGGAATCATACATCAACAGATTTGCTCATGTTCCTGAGAAAGCCAATGGACTTGCAAGGAATCTCTGACAACAGAAAGAGAGCCGTTGTTCCTGACACACTGTGAGCCCACAGTGTTCAAGATGGCAAGGATTAGCCAAACTGGAGATGTAAGCAGGATGGCCGGCAGATTTGGAAAAATTACTGAAGGCCTCATTTAGCACCACCGTCTCAGTCTTTATTCGGAGACACGATCTTACAAACAAGGACAGAGGAAAGGGTGAGAGTATCGCAGACTTCAATAGTGGCTCTCTAGGACATTGGAGGGGCATGCAAGTTCCTCAACATGGATAGCCATGAGGAATCGTTGGATTCTTGGTCTAAGAGACTCACTTTAGCCAAAGGCCGACTGCTAAGCTGACCGAAAATTCACAGTCATGAGGCTATGCTGAGGCACGCAGCTTGAAGCAGCTAAAAAAATCAGCGCCAAAATCCCAACAAATGAAACAACAACACCAAAAACACCGGCAGAGAATCAGCCAAATTCCAGAGAAAAAAGTCAGAGAACCACACAAACCATCCAACACTACAGGATAGCAGATCGTTGTCTCAAGATCGATGCAATGAAGGAGGAGATCCAGAGACTCCAGACTGAGATAAATGACTGAGAAGAAAGGATAGTGGGTTCCAGAGCGCCGGTGCAGAGGAGACCCCCGTTCCGAGTTGCCATTCTAATGCCATGTGCAGGTACTGCGAGAGACGGGGACACTAGCAAGAGTTGCGCGAAACCATAAAGCTACGCACCCAACGTAAGACAACACACCACCAAGGATTAAGAAATACAGACGATTGAGCCTATGAGGAGTCGAGAAGCAGAGGAAAGCGGCTAAACGAAAACTACAGAAAAGAAGAAACACAAGCAAAACTATAAGTAGTCGGTCATTCAACGCAACAATGGCGGAAGATACATGTGGCAGTCAGCAGTCGAGGGCCAAGAATCGAGATGGAGAGTGGGACACCAGATCATACCTATCAATGTTCATGACATACCAATTAAAAGACTGAACACATATCGCAGAACGGAATTAGAAAACCAAACACTGATACTAAAGACTATCAGGAAACAGGATTCCCCATAGTCGACTTGGACACTTCCAAGTTCACATTTAAAAGGACACACGAAAAATTCTGCCTTTAACAGCCATAGACTGGAACTGCCCCAGCCTGTTGGGACCGAATGGTTCGAACCCGGGGAAACTGGACTGACTTGCATCAACAGCATCACGAGACGACTGGGGAGGAGAAACCTAAATTGAAGGGAGTTCCAGGATGTCTTTACGATGGGAAACTAGGCAGTACCGAGGGTCCCCCATGATCATTAAATTTAAATCGACAATGCTCCGATTAGGTTAAAAAGCGAGGCGAGTTCCCTCTTCGATTAAATGCCAAAGATTGATGAGTGAATTAAATAAATTCTATAGCACAAGGCATATTGGAACTCAATTTACCATTGCTTAAATGATGGAAACCCCAATTGTTAACCCAATATAAGCCAAATTGGGTCTCGTGAGAAATTTGTGGGATCAAGTGCCACCCTATAACGCATGCACTACAGTCAAAGCACATTATCCTTTCCAGTATAGTTGCAACATTCTGTACACTCCATATGGTGGAGGCACATGTGTTTTCGCAAAGCTCGGACCTTTGCACAGCATACAATCAATTTGCAGTCAACTGTATAACAGCAGAAGGCACAAATGATTGTGACTCATGGGAGCTTCAAATGCATTATATAACTGCAATTTGAAGAAGTCAAGACGCACCCGGGTGTTCCACCAAGCTGATGGAGCAGTTGTACACAGGATAAAAGGGGTAGTCCCATATTTTGATGAGTGTGCTAGTGTCAGCAGTGACGAGAGACACTAGAAGCCAGATCTCAGACTAGAATATTCAAAAGATTCCAAAAGGGGACTCAAGTCAAAAAAGAAAAGTGTCAGCTAGCACCTCAAAAGTCGAATTCCTCGGGATCTAATTTGTAAAGATGGATCCACCTCACAGATTTAAAAAATCAAGCAATCCAAAGAAGCGCCTAGACAAAAAATAAAGTAGAAATTATAAGCATTCTTGGGACTTATCAATTTTACAACGTTTTTTCTGCCCACAGAAGGCAACGATGGTGACACTACATTAGATTACTGGACAAGGTAGTCCCCCCACCTGGACCTGGGGATGATGGAGAAGAGACAGTGTTCCAAAAATAAAAATTTTAATAACATATCCGAATCTGTATTAATACAGATACAGCGAGACACTACCATTTGACAGATCACCTGCGATGCACACTGTTTGCATCGTGAGCTGTACTAGCCACACGCGCAAGATGGGAGACGAAGCACAATACTGAAACAACTTCTACTCCAAAACACTAATAAAATGGAAAGAAACTAAACGTCAGTTGGACAGAGAGGCATTAGCAACAATATCCGGCTCAAAGGTTCCATGAAATACCTCTACGGTAGACTCTACACTCATTACAGACCACAAGCCCCATTAGGAATATTAGCAGGGAACAGGCCATTCCAAACATACTCTCCCCACAAATGACAAGATGGTCGAGTTCCTTGCCGCATACAATTATAAAATTAGTTCACCGACCAGGCAAGGACATTTCACACGCCGATGCGCTGAGCCGTACTCCCCTACCTGAACTAGGAGTGACACACAGCACAACACATCCACCCTACAGATTGAGACACTACCAAACCTACCCATAACCGCAGTTGACATTGTTGAAAGCAACCACAGAGACAAAAAATTGTCACAGGTTTTAAAACTGGGTAGGAAAAGGGTGGCCGGAAAATGAGACAGACGTGAATTTTAAATCGTTCAAGACAGGCAAACTAACTGTCATTATTAAAAGGTTGCATTCTATGGGGGATCGGGTGGTAATCTGGAAGCATACAAGAGTGAGTACTGAATATTTTACATGAAGGACACCCGGGTATCATACAAATGAAATCCTGGCAGAGTTATGTATGGTGGCCAAGGATGGATAAGGATATTGGGAGATGGGGTAGAAACCTGTGCTAAATGCAAAGATCCCGACCTGCACCTCCTTCAGCACCTATACTTGACTGGGAAACACTGAGGGGGCCCTGGTCAAGAATCCACATAGATTTCGCAGGCCTTACAAAAGGACACACATTTTTAATCATAGTAGACGCTTACTCAGATTGCGCTGGATGTAAGCGTTAATGAACTCAAAAACTACATAAGTAGTTATCAAACAACTGAGAAAACTTTTCGCCACACATGGGTTACCGGACTTATTAGTTTCAGATAAACAGGCCACAGTTCACAGCATTGACATTTAAAAGTCCTCACCGAACATGGAATAAGGGCATGCTTTGACAGCACTTGGGTCGACCAGCTACAAATGGGTGGCAGGAACGCATGGTTCGGTATACCAAAGAAAACCATAAAAATTAGACATGGGAGAATTACAAGAGAAGAATTTATAAAATGCTCACCATACAACACAATCACCCTAGCTCCACTACAAAATAAAAGCCCAGCAGAATTATAACGGGCAGAAAATTAAGATCATATCTGATAGATTACACCCCACATACAGCCCTGAAAAACCAACAGACTCTCTAGCAAAACACCACACATTTGAACAGGGAACCTAGTCTATGCTAAAAAATCTCACGGGCACCCGCTGTGAGGTACTGGCAAAAATAACACAAATAACAGGACCCTGGTCATATAGATTAGAAATGGACAATGGAAGAAGCTGAGAGGAGACACATTGATCAATTAAGATCAAAACATTGGAATGAACCACTGACATACCCAGGCATGAAGAACAAACACACACACACGCCAGAACCACAGCAAGCATTAAACAAAAACAATAATAATTCAACCAGAGAGGGGGAGACCTCAAACACAATAAGAGGGAGGGAGACCTTCTGTCAGAACAAGAAACACCGGCAAATCAAAACACAACCCACAAACCACATTCTCAAATAAACTCAGAAAGAAACAACTACATACCTGAAGAAGACTTTGGTGAGAAGACCAAGAAGCGCATTCCGGAAGGGAGCAGCTGAGCCAACTCTACCAGCCCGGTTAGGCCAGCGGGAGCAACATTGCTAGACTCTACCTTCCAGGAGGTTCCACAGAGAAGGACAGAGGAACAACGATCCCGTTCGAACCCACCGAAGACAACAGCACGACTAAACTGTGTCAGGTCAACTTGACAATATAAAAGCCCCGCCTACTTACGTGGACTACATAATGTAGGACCAAACCAAAGAGGGAGGGGTGTTACATATTAGCATACTCCAAATACTCTCATTTCCATTCGTCCACAAATATACTCAAATCTGATTGGTGTTCTACTCGACGGTGATTGGTCAAAAATAGCTAGCCTATGATTGGCCGCCTCAGCGGCTGAAGAATCAAGGAGCCGTCATTGGCTGTGAGCCACGAGCAGCCTCTCTATAAAAAAGGAGCTGCCATGGCTCCTGGCTCAGACGGAATTTGGCAACTAAATAAAAGAGCTGAAGTTACGCTGGTCTCGAGTCTCATTCTTCATGAACACTACACTACAAACATTGTCTCCACTCTAGTTGCAATTAGGTCCTCCTGCAATCAATTGGATTAATTAATTCATTAACCTGAAGCCCTAGGAACATAAAACTAATTTTCTCTTGATCAAGGGCTTGGCTTCAAGATCCCTAATTGTCTATCTGAACTGAACTGCAAGTCACTTCCATTTTTATTTTTTTCTTTTAGCATTTAGGTTATATAGCAAGAAGTTCAAAAGTTCAGATCTCTGAGCCTTGCACTGAATTTTCAGCTGCTTTTTCAATGAAAAAGGAAAATAAATCATGGTACGATTCTATTGATACACTGTAAGGGATGCTGCCTTTGAAAGACATTTGGGAAATTATTTGCTAAAATGAGATACAATAAAATGAGTTTCAATAAATCACCCTTCCACGCATTACAGGTAAGCCTTAGGGCCACAATTCAACCCAAAATTTATTTTGTTAATTGAATTTTGTCTATTTTACGACCTTTCTTGCGCAGTTGTTAAGTGAGTCTCTGTAGTTGTTAAGTTTGTAACATGATAGTTAAGTGAATCTGGCTTCCCCATTGACTTTGCCTGTCAGAAGTTTACAACAACTGATCACATGACCCTGGAACACTGCAGCCATCAAAAAACAATGAACCAGTTGCGAAGCATCTCAATTTTGATTACATAACTGTGGGGATGCTATAATGGTTGTAAATGTGAAAAAAGTCATGTTCCATTTTTTCAGTGCAGTTGTAACTTTGAACAGTCACTAAATGAACTGTTGTAAGTTGAGGACTACCTATATATGTACAATATCCAAGCTAGTTTAATAAAGAGCCTACTGTTATGCACAAATTCCTTGCAGTTGGGATAATTAATTAATGGGGCAGTATGTATGAATATGTGTATGTGTGTGTATATATGTATGTATGTTTGCATCTATTTATTTTAAACTACCCAATGGCCAAACTTGTCTGGGCAAAACAATTATACATCCAACCTATTTTATGGAATGGTGGGTATAAGTTTAAAGGTTAAAATACAATATTTGAATCCAAGTATATCTATGTTTTTTCAAATTAATGGAAGAAAAATGCATTTTAAGAGATGGCAAGGTATTTTTTTTTTAAAAAAGCCAAGCACCCCACACTATAAAAAAAGACATTGAGATTCTGGAAAGAGTTCAGAGAAGAGCAACCAGAATGATTAGGGGACTGGAGGCTAAAACATACAGTGAATGGTTGCAAGTACTTGGCATGTCTAGTCTAGTGAAGAGAAGGACCAGGGGAGACATGATACCAGTGTTCCACAATATTTGAGGAGCTGCTACAGAGAGGAAGGGGTCAAGCTCTTTTCCAAAGCATCCAAAGGCCAGACAAGGAATAATGGATGGAAACTGAACAAGGAGAGATTCAACTTGGAAATAAGGATAAATTTTCTGATAGTGAGTGTTCTGTATAAAATAGTCTACTCCAAATCCTCGATTGTGATTGGCTAGAAAAGCCAGCATTCACTAGGAACCAATCCAAAAGAGCTACCAAAAGGCGGCAAAACCAAGTAACTGTCATTGGCTACAAGCCGACAGGCAAGCCGTATATAAAGGCTGCCGCGGCAAGAGCCAAACTATTCCGTTTTCACTTAACTGTTGAAATAAAGACTTTTACTGTTGGAACCCGGCCTACCTCGCGTTTTTCCAGACAGAACAGTGAGAACAATCAACCAATGGAACAGCTTGCCCTTGGATGTTGTGGCAGCGCCATCACTGGAAACTTTCAAGAAGAGACTGGACTGCAATCTGTCAGAGATGTTGTAGGGTCTCCTGCTTGGGCGGGGGTTGGACTAGATGATCTACAAGGACTCTTCCAACACTGTTAATCTGTTAAATCTGTTAAACTCTCTTCTTTCTGTTGATATATGCTACATATATGTGCCTTTGTGTAAATTATTAATATAAGAATCATGTCTTTTTCTCCTCAAATCCACCCATTAATATTCATAATTGAACAAGAGAGCAAAGTAAATAGTGCTTCAGTTTAAAAGGAGGATACCTAAATATTGTGGACTAGTTTACTTCACTTGATCAGGAAAACATGAATCATCACTTAAAATCTGTTAGGAAAATCAGATTAAATTTAAGATGAGTTTCTTACGGTTTTGCTAAAGAATCTGAAACATTTCCATTTGGAAAAGAGTTATTTCTTTAACCTTCTCAGTGTTAGTTTGTCATCTGTTGCATAAGGAAGGTTACCCAAGGGTAAGGCATGCATCTATAGACAGGGAAGTAGCAGATAAACAAACATCCAGCCTACATAGAAAGCCAGGTTTATTTCTGCTGCACCAGATGTCTTTTTAAAAAAACTTTTGGAATCTGGTTTGCAATAAATGAGTGACAAGATCAATAATAATTTAAATTCATCTGATCAGATATACATTACCGAGGAGTCCTTGGTGCTTTCTCAGCTTGGTTGTTTTCTTGCAGGTGTTTCATTACTCAAACTAAGTAACATCATCACTGTTAGGAGATGTTACCTAATTGGCTATTAAAATGTTTGCAAGAAAACAACCAAGCTGAGAAAGTGCCAAGGACCCCTCATTTCAACCCTGAGCTACAAACTCTCTCTTCTGTCGCTGTACATAATTTCAATCCAACAGATTTCACTAAAATGTAATAAAGATTTTCTTGGACTGGGAGCCTTGTTTTTTGATATTTTTCTAGGAACACAGTCTGTAATAGTTTTAAGCCGAGAGATGACTACTGCATAAAGCAAATTGGGTTTTGAACTTTTTCTTTAAAAAAAAATAGTGTTTTCATTATCCCTCTCTATTTAAAGGACCTACAGCCAGATCTTTTAAACTCAATTTTATGGACAGTAATATATTGTCTCTTCTTAACAGAAAGCCTGGATGGGCCTTAGGTGACATTGTCAGAACTGGTATCTTCTGAAAATGCCTTCATCGTGTAATGCCCTGCAATCAACCTATTCTTCAGATTAGACATAGATCGTGTATAACAGGCCAATTCTTTCAGCGCCAGTCAAGAGCGTTCCTGATGGAAACACACTTTCAGACAGTACAGCTCCTGGCACCAAGTCTCAGACGTGTTTCCTTGGCATGCCAATCTCTTTCTGAGAAAGAAAGAAACCTTCTTCACCGGAATGGAACAATTAACTGAACAATCACTATAGAAAGAAGAAAAGCAGCTGCATGCACAAAACCACCAGAATAATATTTTCTGTGAAACAATAAATAAAAAACTGGTGATTTTTTTTTACATCCAACAACAATAGCAACAACAAAAAAAGAATAACCTGGAAGATAAGTAGAGTCCAGAAAAACTACATTTGTAATAATGTGGCTACTTCTGTTCCCAGCTTGCATAGTGAGAAACTTGCGAGCTCTGCCAGTGATATTAAAAGAGCCAGCCCACCTTCAGCATTTCAGTCACCTCTTAAACACTTAAACACTCAATGGAGTGAAAACTTGCTTTTTAGAAGAGTTTCCAAGGAAGCAGAAACTTTCCACACCCTAAATCCTATCCCAAGAGAAATGGAAACTAGGCTCTCCTGCCAAAAAGTCTGAACTGTTGTATCACAGGCTATGGAATATTTAATTTTGCAATATGAAAAGAAACATGGACAGGTTTTACTACTATATTAGAACACATGGATGTGTGCCCTTTCTAAAGATTAGCAGCCCTTTTATTTCTTTGCCTTAGGGTAGATTCCAAGTGCCAAAGGCCAGACTTCATGGTGACTCTGTGTTGAGAACCAAAAGTATCAGTGAAATATGGCCAAATTCTAAATAAAAGGAAGGGAGGTCCTTCAACAATACAGCAGTTCAGGAAAGTAATGTTGGAGGGTATGTAATGGGGGTGGGCAATAGGATTGAGATTTTGGAATCGGGCTGATTGGTTTCATTCTATGATTTACAGGAAGTTCAGCCAGCTCAGGGATCAAATGGAGAAGAGTCCAGACCAGTGCTTCTTAAACTTAAGATGTGTGGCCTTCAAGTCCAGAAATTCCCCAGCCATTATGTCACTGTAGCAATTTCAGGGAGTGAACAAATGAGTTAAATATCTTATAATTATAAGCTTATATTGGTTTCTTGGGAACTGGGCCAAATCAATTGAAGACAGAATTCCTTATATCAAACAGCAAATCTTCAAAGATATTTCACAATGGTTCACCTTATTGCTATCTGTAGTGGCAACTTTGATATCTGTAGAAATGTTTATCATCCCTTCTATTACCTTCCCCAAAATTCTTAAGGAAGGCTGATGACTGCATTTTATGTTTTATTGAATAATATTGTATACCATAATTTTGAAATAACAAGATTTCACAGCTTTTCAAGAAAATTGACTGCATTCAGAACCTACCTCATGGGTCTGTCTTTCTGTTTATTATTTGTGTTTAGAGTTTATAAAATTTTGCTTCAGAACACTAGAAGTGACTAAGTACTAGCTAGCCTCTGTATCTGTCTGAAAGTTTTCTTTTTCACACGATGCACAGTAAATTATCATATACATTTCTAAATGGAAAATTAACCCCGTTTCCCCAATTTACTGATTTTTCTTATGTATTTACAGTGCCTTGGAGTTTCTAAATGAAAATGGAGTTTCTAAATGAAAATGGGTTAAAAGTTTCACCGATTTTATCAAAACTATGCAGCATACATGAGAGGATGGCTATATACCTTTAATCGGGGGTGGGATTTTACTGGTTCGGACTGGTTCGGGCGTACACTTTGCTCCGAAGATCAGCTGGTAGCAAATCGGTTCAGTGTGATGAACATGTGGGTCTGCCTGCCTCTTTCTGCTTTTTCCTGTATTTTATTTCCTTTTGTTAGAGCATAGTTGATTTGTGTGGCAGAACGATTTGCCATGCCTCAGCTGTTTTATTCACAGGGACTCCAGTAGAAGGTAAGTGTTAAGCCTGGGTTCCCCAACCAGGGTTAGAGAGACAAGCAAAACAGAATGTGCAGCGTAAGTCAGATAGGCACACAGATAAATGAGTGAGCTAAGCTTGTATGTTTATTAACATACAGTAAAAATACCAGATACGCTTGTGTTATCACAATTATAGTTTATTCCATAATATAGCATAGTCAAAATACCAGTCCAATAGTCATGTATCATTTAGTCAGTCCATTCAGGGATATTCAGTTAGCAAAGTCCATGTAGAATATCCTGGGTCAGTTCACTTACAAATCAGTCCTTTGTTCTCTCTCCCGTGCGAGCAATGCAGTCTTCCAAGCAGTAATTAGGAATCATCAAAGCCAGAGAGCGAGCACGCTGCAGGCTTGCTTCTTTTAAGGAGTTTTCATAACCACTCCCCTAATCACTTTCCCACAGTTAAAGTTACAGACACTTTAACATACAAACCAGGATTACTTATTTATTATTTTACCTAAACCAGTTAGGGTAAGAACAATGTTATCCCTAACAGTAAGTATTAGAGCTTTTTAAAATGTGGAGTGCACGATCATGGAACTGGTTGTTATACTGGTGGAATCCCACCCCTGCCCTTAATAAATATTTCTTTTTTTAACATTTTAAAATACCTGTTTTGTTATTTTTTAGCAACAGAGGGCAACTGACCTTTTCTGACCTTGGAAGCAGGGGTGGGATTCTACCAATTCGAACCTCTTCGCTAGAACTGGTTGTTAACATTCTGAGCAGTTCAGAGAACCAGTTTTTAGAAGAAATTACTGGCCTAATCCTGGAAGGAAGGCAGGAAGGAAACATTCTAGTGTTGCTTACAGAAACTATCCCTCCATTAACCCTTAAGGCCCGGTCCCACTGCACTTACGGATGCAAAGAGGATGTAAAACGTTAAAAAAAGCTTGCCATCCATTGGAAACACTAATTGCATCCGTTTGTAACTCACTGCATACGTGTTTCAACGCTCTTATCCGTCAAGGCCATCCGTCCACTGCAATTTCATCCGTGCAAGAGAGTTGAAGCTGCACAAAACTTAAGTGAACGGATGAATTTTCCACCACGTACGATGTACATCACGACATATACAGGCCAAAAACATTGTATGTCCATTTATCAATCCGTGAAACGTCCGCTGTAATCCTCTCTTTGCCATCCTCTGGCCACCCCCTCAACTCACATCCACTGCAGCTGAAAACGGAAAGAGGCGAGGCAAACAAAAAGTGTACATGAACGGTCTACACAGCGTAAGTTAGCACGGAATAGAAAGGATGATAAGCGATGCATCTTGTATATAAATATTTTGCAAATGGATAAACGTTTGTGTCTGGGATGTATCCGTATTTTTAGGGTGTTCTGAGTATGTCTAGAGTATGTTTAAGGACACCTAGCGGACAACCATAATTTCCTATAAAAAGGGGGGAGAAATCATCTGGACCTAAGTATGAGTCCAGGGCAACCGTGATGTACAGACCTCTTCACCCTTGGTCTTGGTCTTCAACATCATCAATTGTTCTCCCACCATGGATGATGACAACAGTCCGTATGATAGCTGCATTCATTCATCACCAAACCAACCTGTTCAGACTGTATTAAGTTTTACACAGAAGGAGAAGAGGAGACGTCCAAAGAGCTGTGTGGGTCGAGGATTGGATCAATGAACAAGAATGGAGTTTGGAACTGTATGACCAGTTTGATGGTGGAGCTGAGGAATGAAGACCCTCGTGCATTCCATCACTTCATGAGGTGCCACCGCCATGCGTTGATTGAAGTTTGTAGAGCATCTAGAGACCAGGTTGACCAAAGCCGAGCACCAACTTCCCATCCCAACCTGGGACCCTGGACTGAAGGTAAGCACTGACTCTGTGGCACCCTGCCTCTGGAACCCACATACAGAAAACAGCAGTATGCATGGAGGGTTGGCCACACACAAGCATCAGCAAAGTGGTCAGAGAAGTGGTACAGGCCATCATTGAAGAATACGTGGAGGAGCTCTTCAGGTGCCCCACCACTTGGAACAAGGTGGAGGAAACTTGCAGAAGAGTTGGTATCCAGAGGTGGAACTTTCCCCACACCGTGTGGAGTCATAGATGGGAAGCCACGTGGCCCCTGCAAAGATCAGCTAACTCAGGGTCCACTATTATACAACTACAAGGGCTTCTTCAGCATCATCCTCTTGGCATGTTGATTGCTGACTACAAGTTCATTTACATCGATGCTTCAGGCAATTGGTCAGCTTCAGATGGCCAGGTATACCAACGCAAGTGACCTCAAGGATGGGCTGGAACGCAACCTCATCATGGGTTTTCAAGATCCAGAACCCCTACCCAAAGGACACACAAGATGTTGCCTACTTCCATCACTGTGATGACGTTGTTCTTCCCTCAGAACCTACCTCATATGAAAGCCATACAATTCAAGATACCTCACCCGTGAAGAGAGGATCTTCAACTATAGGCTGTCCAAGGGCAAGACGGAGTGGTGGAGAACAGCCTTTGTGCATCCTGACCAACAGGTTTCCAGATACATCTCATCCACCAGCAGCATGACCCAGAGACTGTGAGGAGCATCGTGGGAAGCTTGCTTGCATCCTGCACGAATCTCAGCGCACCGCTACCCAGTGTTGCAGAACAGATTTTGTCGCACCATCATCAAGGGAATGGGGAACATGGAGCCTGGTGAAGGAGGAAGGACGTAACTGATAGACACTGTGGATGTACAACTCCCCAACAGAGCTTTCACGTGAAGGGAAGAAGCTAGAGCAACCTACTGAAAACACTGGGCAACTACCCAGCTGAGCAGATGGAGTGGCAAGACAGGATGATTAGATGATTAATGGATGCTTCCTTGAGGCTGTCACATAACACTGATGAAATTGTGGCCATGTATGTTGAGTGGCCCTACAATGAATAGGGCATTAATAAAGAGCTTTGTTTATTTTAACATGTGTTGATCAATGAATAAGTTGTTATTGATAACAAAGGTCCATATGTGTGGCAGCTGGGAGGGTGGACCATTCAGTTCCACTATGGTTGCACTGGAGGTTTATCTATCCCACAAGCATGCAAAGGCTTAACCATTTTTCCAAGTTTTCACCAACACTTTATTAAGTAAACAAAATGAACTAAGTAAACTAAGTGTCTTAAGCAAAGATAACCTTATTAACTTTCTTAGGTAAACTTTTATGAATTTATTAAATAAGCAAAATGACAAGTAAACTGTATTAAGTGTCTTAAGCAAGGATCACCTTTATTAACTTTCTTAGGTAAACTTTATGACTGTATTAAATAAGCAAATCAACCAAGTAAAGTGTCTTAAGCAAAGATAAACTTAACAAGTAAACAACTCAGTCTCTGCACACTATTCTCAGTCACTTCTGAGTCATGTCCATGGTCTCAGCTGTTAAAGCGGGCAGGGACTCTGGAGGTGGTTGTGGCTTGAGTGCTGAATCTGAGGCACCATTGGGGTGCTTGGCCCCGAGGGTAACAACAGGTGGTGGTGTGTTCAGGAAGCTATCCGAGAGCTGACTCAGTCCCGTGAGGTTGAGAAGCTCCTCATCAAGGACTTGAGATGTCAGGCCCAATACTGATGACAGATTGTTTATTGAGGGGCTTGGCTGTGGGGTGGAGGAAGGGGTTGGGAGGAGTGTAGTGGGGCTGTCTGGTCTGCAGCTGGGTGAGGACTGGTGTCTGTGGCATCCGATGAACCTGGGCCTGGACTGGGAATTTTCTGCTTCTGCTGTGGGAAGTCCTGGTAGTCATAGCCTTGGTAGGTGAGGGGCTGTTGAAAGCCATGGAAGGGCTGTGACATCGTCTGGGGTGGAGGAGCAGGCCTGGACTGGGTAGGAGCAGCTTTCAGCTGGGCCTGAGGGTTGTGCAGAAGTCCTGTGATCTTCTGCTTCATCACCTGGTCCTGGGCCTCGGGCAGGTCCCTCAGGGTCTGGCTCACATAGGTGATGAAGGTGTTCCGCCGGAGGATGCTCTGTCCAAGTGGACCAGCTGAGAGAAAAGTTCTTGTGCTGGTCTTCATTGTGTCCCTGATCTCCAAAAGCAACACTGTGGTCCTGGCCCTCCAGTCTGCCTCTCTGCCTGCATCCTCTGGAGCTGGGATGGGGGTGGGTTGGCCTCTGTGGCTGCTGCTTCTTCCTCCATTTGTGACAGCAGGGCGTCATCCTCCACAGGATCCTCCAAGTCCACCAGCATGGGGAATGCAGCCGTTGGGGGGGTCTCCTGCCGTGGGGCCCTCTGAAGACACCTGCCTGGACAGGCTCGCTGGCTCCTGGATGGAAGAGGACTGGCTGTCTGTGGGCTGTCTGAGGGAGAGGGGTCTCAGAGGGGCTGCTCCTCGGTGGTGGATCTCACCCTCCAGGAAACTGCACTTGGCCATGATGTACATCTCCCGGTCAGTGAGCTTGACAGCGGCCTGCCCAGATTTCTTGAGGTATAGCTTGCCATACCCCAGGTGTCCATGTGCTTCCACCATCCTAGGAATACTTCTGCAGTGTACCCTCAAGGCTCTCTGCCTTGTCTCTCCAAGCTGCCTGCTTCTATCTTGGTGTCCTGATACAGTCTGTGGCCTTTTTCTCCAGAGGTATTTGTTCTCGCGTCAGCCATTCCAGCACCTCATCCTCATGCTCCTCGGAAACGTGTACTATTTCCTCTCTCTCTTCTCCTTCCCTTGCCTCTTCCTCCCTCTGGCAGGGGCTTCAGCAGTGCCTTCAGGGGCTTGAGCAGCAGGGCCTTCAGGGGGCTGAGCAGCCAGGGCCTTCAGCAGCAGGGCTTTGAGGGCCTGGGGGTTGGTCCACCACAGCAGCAGCAGCAGCAGCTTCAGAGTCAGTGCCAGGGGTGGGATGCTGGTTCTGGCCTTCTTCACCTTGCCAGGGCTTGAACAAATAGGCATGGGCTTCCTCTTCTTGCCTGACTGACGAACCATGGTGTTCCTGCAAGATGTATGTGTCAGCACGTCTTTCCCCTGTTATGCTGACTGCGTGTGCGCTGCATCCTTTTATATATCTGCGGAAGCTGAACGCTATTCATACTCCCTGCATGCACAGTGAATGCTTTGCATA
Source organism: Laticauda laticaudata (assembly GCA_004320025.1). Lineage (NCBI taxonomy): Eukaryota > Metazoa > Chordata > Lepidosauria > Squamata > Elapidae > Laticauda > Laticauda laticaudata. The sequence goes on from BHFT01072270.1 coordinate 15,265, forward strand.
CGATATACTATCCGCGTGGCATCCCCTTTGTTTCCTATAAGCATCTGTGATGATCCGCTTCATCCGCTATGCATCCGCCCCTTCCGCTATGCGTCTGCTTTGAAATTCTCCCCGGAACCCCCTCGGATGTGTCATCCGCTTCCATCCGCTTTCATCCGCTAGGCTTCCTATGAACATCCGTTTTTAACATCCCCCCTACATACTACCCACGTCTGTTCTTTTCTGTTCTTTTCCGTTCTGTTTATGCAAATTTTTCCACTTTTTGGAGCGGGATGAACCCCAAAATTTTGCTCGTCCGCTGTGTCCTTTATGTATACGTTTTGCGTCGGTCGGCCAGTGAGACCAGGCCTTTATTTATATTCTTGGCAGAACTAGACTTCCTGTCTTCAGGAACCTCTCTGGAGTTATTTTTTCCCTCCTTTGCTGGTATTTTTGCTTGTGTGGAGTGACCATTCAAAGTTACAGCGGCACGCTGAAAAAGTGACTTATGATGACCATTTTTCACACTTACGACTGTTGCAGCATCCCCATAGTCATGAGAGGCCAGGCGAGGAGATGCATGCCTCGAAGTGAGTGATGTTGAGTTGGCCACACCCAGCCAACAACATGGCCACCAAGCCATGTCCATCCAGTCGCATGATCACCAAGCCATGCCCACCACCTAAGCCACGCCCACAGAACCGGTTGTTAAAAATTTGAATCCCACCCCTGCTTGGAAGCTAAGCAGAGTCAGGCCTGATTAATCCTTGGGTAGGAGGTTTTCAAAGTTATAGGTAGTCCTTGACTTGTGACCAGTCATTTAACCACCATTTGAACATACAATGGATCTAAAAATAATAATAAATTATGACCCATTTTTAAAGTTATGACCTCTTCACCTGCAGTGAATTGATTGCATTTTGGACACTTGGCAACTGGCTCATTTTTATGACTGTTTGCAATTTCCCCCAAACACATGACTGTGATTTGGGATGTCTATGGAGATTCTCAGCCATTCAGGTGTTCTGACTCAACCAGGGTTCTCAAAGAGCAAACATAGACAAAGGCAGCAGCCCCCACCTTTTAAGGTTTAATAACAAATTCTTTTCTGAAGGGTGCTTTCCACTAATTAGCTCCTGACAAAAAAGAGCCTTGCTAAGTTGTTTGTCAAGGCTGCCAAAAACCCAGAGATAAGAACTAATTTATAAAATTCTGTCCAATTTTAACACATATCATGCAGGAAGATTACTAGAACATCAACTCTTGGTGTATACAATCTAATTCCTGTGATTATAATGCAAAAAAAGCAGCATTTAAATCTATATAAAGGTAATCTGTATGCAACCTTCAAAGTCAGATACTGCTGAGAATAAGACAATAGACAAAGAGATCTACAGGTATTGCTGCTTAATAGGTATTTTTGAGAAGCAGATATTGGCAGCATGGTGATTTATAATTCTTTTTGGAATATAGAACTAGGGCACTGATGGGATTCAAAAAAATTTACTACCGGTTCTGTGGACATGGCTTGGTGGGTGTGGCTTGGTAAATATGGCAGGAGAATACTGCAAAATCCCTTTCCTTCCCCACTCCACTAACCTGATTTCCAGCTCTGTTCTCCTGTGCAGGGCAACAAAAGAACACCCAGCCCATCAGCTGGGACTCGGAAGGCAGAGACTAGATGGGGGCAGGGCCAGTCAGTGGTGATATTTGCCGGTTCTCCAAACTACTCAAAATTTCCACGACCAGTTCTCCAGAACTTGTCAGAACCTGCTGAATACCACCTCTGAATTAGGGTATCTTGCAGTTTATTTTCCAGTTATTTTTCATTCCTCCTCCTCCTTCCCCCTTTGGTTGCTCATCTTGACATGTCTTTGTTCTTGTATTTTCTCTGTATTTCTTTGTATAAGAATGGCATATATGGATCAGTTAATCTTATTATGGATGAAATAAGATTCATTTCAAACCCTGCAGAAATTAATCTGCAAATACAAATATAACATATTTGCTTAAATGATTGGCCTCCTGAAACCATCATTTTTTTAAAAATCCCCAGGCTCCTGTAGAAACTAGAAAAAAATATTGGGCTGCTTTAATAAACCACCAAGAGTTGCTTGTTCCTACAAAGCTTGAAGAACTTCTTCACAATAATTTCTGAAGCATGCACAGCCCTAATAAATACCATTACTAAAGTAAAGTCCTTCAATATGTGAAATATAGAACCACTGATTTTTCTAATTCACTCCCTTTGTCCAGAATTTGAGGAATAGGCTTTTTTCAGCTTTGGAAAGGCCAAGAACAGAATCTTGAACCACCTTCTGGATAAAGTCATCATTGATACAGTAAGTCAATGTTGGACCATCAACCTGCAGACCTTGAGTTCTGACATTGTAATCCCTCTGGTGATACTTTTCTGCTATGATTAATGAGAAGCTTATAGCTGGCATCTCACTAGAGTATCTAGAAGAAGGTTCTCTCTAGCTCCCTTATTCTAGTTTGGCAATGATAGCAATGAAAAGTTGGTTCACCTATTACATGATAAGCATTGACAAATTGTTTCCCCACCTTAGCATCAGAGCTTCCTAGGATTAAAATAAGATAAGAGAAGTTCTATGTTGTTATGTAACCACTGCTAGGGTGATGGTCATTGCTATTTATTGATTGTTACCATTACATTCAACTTTGTGCAAGGAAATTGCCATCTTCTGAAGTACTGATTTTTTTTAATGCATGTGAAAGTTTCCTGAGACAGAACAATATTTTGAAAGTAGCAGACATTCTCCCTTTGAGCCAAATGCCACTCCCTCGTTCTGCTAAAATATTGAGGTTAATTGCAGAAGTCTAAGATCCCATATTACTACCAAGTATAAAGAGTTGGATGTCCTTGTTTTAATATTTCCCTTTCAGTTCCTTGTAAAAATACCACTGAGAGCCTGAAATTATGACTAATCATGTTAAAGTTGTGAGCATATTTTATTATTTGGCAATGAGATCACTTTGTACATTTTAACTACATCTGGAACAGGATCCTCATTATTAATTTTATATTGTTGATTTAGTTAACTATTTTGGCTACAAACCACAAGAGAAAGGAATAGATGGGACCATAAAAGGCCAGAGTATTGCATTTATTCAGGTTATCTTATTTTTGTGAACTTTGAAACAGAGAGAAAAATCACCTTTATTTCTTAGAAAAGTTCACTGAAAGCAATTACTTACATAGAAAGCATCATCATTATATTTATAGCATACTTATGTATTTATAGTCATTAACATAATGAAAAGCGCAAGCACATAAAAACAGGGTTTTGTGCATGTCATATAGTGGAGTGAAGCAAGAATGACACAGCCAAGATATTGAGTTACAACTGAAAGCCATGATACAGGATTTTCATTCCATTCTCTGAGTCTACTGATTCATTGATTTAATAGACACACAAGAATGATGGAAGAATAGGTAATTTATGATTATGGTTTGTCATACAGCCAGATATTTAGCCTGGATTTGGTATTTTTATCGAGCCAATGTGTCCTTCCCAAGGAACAGATCTAGACAGATGTTGTTGTTTGAAGTTACTGTGACAAGATGTAAGTTGTTCCAAACAAAGCTGCCTTTTGCAATTGACCAAAGGTGATTTTGTTAATGTCAATAGTTGTTATTATTGGGGATCTTTAAGGCAGTGGTCCCCAGCCTTTTTTGTACCAGGGATCGGTTTCATGATTATTCATTCTTCCATGGACCGGTACCTCAGTAACACGAGACTCCACGGCCATCAGGACGGCTCTTCTTTCGAAGCCGCCCCCCCCTTTGACGAAACTAAGGTGCGAGGATTCCTTCAGCACCCAAACGCTGCTTTCCAACTGAAAACCCAGCAGCACTTTCCAACCGAAAACCCGGAAGCAACCGAAAACCTGGAAGCACCATCGAAACAAGATGGCGGTGCTCAAGCTTTGTGACCTGGTAAAAAATTATCCACAGACCGATACCGGTCTGGGGACTGGTGGTTGGGGACCCCTGCTTTAAGGGATGCCACTCTATTCTTGTTGGATAGGTGCAACTTTTAAATATGCACACATCTTGATTAGGATGCTGCATCTGGGTTTCAGTCTGTTGAACATTAAACATGTCCTGCTTCCAAATTATGTAAATATCACAAGGAGCATCTTTTCTTGTAAAATGAGCCAGTTATTTATTTAGATAGCTGTCCATCTCAAAACAATGACCCTGTGTGGGGTATAAAATTTAAAGGATTGATCAGGGCTACTTACTCTCCAGGGGATCTATCTAAAGCTAAGCGTTCACTCCTTAGTGCATCAATTAATGTTCAGCTTTGTTTTCAATTATTTTCAAGCCAGAAAATCAAAATTGGGGGACTGGAATAGGAAGAGAATGCCCAACCTCTACATAGCCGAATTGACCTCTGTTATTAGTCAGCTCAGCTGGTTGTAGATTCAATATTATTTTGCACATGAATAATACTTTACACTATTTTGTTGCCACACAATGCACCTTGCAAATAGCACTTGTACTGTACATCATCATCTCACGTACCTGGAAAATGACTTGATATCAATGGAACAGTTGAGGGTGTCAAACTGAAATTTTCAAAGTATTAAAAAAATTAGATGTCACTTGTGTCTCATCTGATGCTTCCCATATATAGCAAAAGGTATGTGTTTTTTAATTTCCCAACTACCAATTGCAAGGTTGATAAGGACTTTCATTTCCTTGCTTTTCAGAGGCAGCTCAAACTAGACAATATCATTGATTACACTTCATGTTGAAAGTGCTTGTTCCCCTCTGTCTACTCAAAGGGATTCCGATCTGAAGATAAACAATCCAAAGAGGACAGAGAAGAAGACTTGAATAAGCACAATGAACTACGTGCACCTCATCTCTATTGAAAGTTGATCATGACAGTTAAAGCCTCACATGAGAAAAGAGGTCTAGCAATCCGGCAATATACCATCCATGGCCTGTTTCTAAAACTGCTCAGCAGATATTCCTGGTGATGTCTGAATACATTTTTCCAATTCTAATCTTTTCATAGTTCTACACTCTACTCTGAAGTAGGCAAAACAGGTGGAAGTTGTGGCTGGGAAGGCCTGTCCCCATTTCTATCTTGTGCACTAATTATAACCATTCCTGAACAAGGAAAACCTGTTTATACTCAGTCAATCCTTGGTGACCTTTCAGTTTCAGTTTTTACAACTCTCTCTATATGACTCTGCCTTGGAAGACCAGCTGCTTACAGGCCCATGCTCTATAAAGCCTCTGTAAATATAAATGCTATTCTGTAAACAATCAGGGTCTGGCTTTGCTATGGTAGCGAGAAATTCTTGGGGCTACAGCACCAATACTCCTGAAGGACAGCAGGTTGGGGAAGTTCCTATAAAGAAGTCAATGTGATGAAATGCATGAGAAGATCTGGATTGGATAGAACATAGCTATATTTCATCCACCATCTGATTAATTTTCTAAGCCACATTTAAAACCCTTGAAAGTGATGTTGACCATGATGTTTGTTAATTCTAAATTCCAGGTTTTAACAAAGTGCTATGTGTAGAAAAGTTTATTTTTTTATTTATTATCCAAATGTATACTATATCCTCCTATGTGCATTGGATATGAACACTGAGGTTTCATTTAATTACCAGCTACTGGAAATTCCTTAATGTAAGCTGCATCCAGTCTTCATGGAGTTAAAAGATTATTGGTTGTTATTTGGCAAGATTATTACGTTTATATTTCTAAAGGTGGTTGAATTCTCTGTCTCTGTTGGGCAGCCATATAAATCAAATTAAATCATATAATTTCCTTTTTTGTCTAGAGAGGAAAAACAATATTAATGGGTTAATATATACTATAAATAGAAAACTGAAATTTGTAAATACAAATTTATGTAAGAGTTGAGGCTTTCCATAGAAGTTTATATCAGGTCTACACAACAGAATCTTGGAAAGTTGTGGAAAATATTCTTTTTTTTCCAGTGCAAGCAAAATATACTTTAGTTTCCTTAAAATCAGCACTGTACATTTTTCCACAAAGATTTGCTGACAAAAATCACTTTGAATAGGAAGTAATTCATTTCACAGAGGGTTTGGCATATAAAGATTAAGTTATTTTTCCTTACAAATATTATATTCCCAAGCTTTACTTTGGTCAGACATTGGCCATTGAAGAAATTTGTTCAAATGGATGGAAAGCTCCATGAATAAAATACTTTCTTAAATGAGGCCAGAATGTGGGACTTGAAAAACCACAGGACTAGACATGACCAAGGAAGGAAGTTAGTTGGTTTATCTGGAATTGAGAACATATAATAATTCTCTTCCCTGTTTTCAGTTGTGATTCACTGGAGCAAATAATTTGGGGATTTTTTTCTATTCCTTGGAAGAAACATAAATGAAGTATGCCATTATTATTTTAGCTCATTATAGGCATTGCCTAATGACATGTGGGAGTATTTTTTCCAAAATAATTCCATGCTATGGGTGTGGTGAGGTGTTCCAAATATCCAAACCTGAAAATTAAACCATCCCTTGACTTTATAAGAAATGGAGTTTTTCTATGATTGGCCAGTCTGCCTGCACCATAGAGGTTTCTTCATTGAAGGTTATCAGCAAAGCTCTGTTAGAATATCCTCAACTTCCTAAGAGTAACAACAGCAGCTACAAATGTAGCTAGAATTGTTAATTTTGTTTTTGTACCTTTGATTTATTGTAGATTGCCCAAAGTGATCTCATTCAATTTGGGCAGCCATATAAAATAAACTAAATCAAAAGAAAACAAATCTATACATTATCAGATTTATACATTCTCCCCCTTTTTCTCTCTCCCCCTCTCCCCCTCTCATTCTATCACCTGTTAAAGTGTATCAAAGCATAAAATAGGCAAACTCTTCAATAGCAATGCAAAGAAACATGGAATTGCAGCTTCTATGGAGCATAAGCCAAGTAGTCATTCTGTTCACATAAAAATAAGTTTTTATCTGGGATCTTCTCAACATGCTCCTTCTCTTGGACTTCAAAATTCAAATAGACAAACATCTGCACCACAATACCCCAGTTTATTAACAATTTATTAACTGTTGATAAGAAGTCTGGACAGTGGAAATTACAAAATCTGTAGTCAGCAGAATAGAAGATGAAGAACTGGAGGAAATCACAAAATATAAAGACCTGCAAAAATAGAAATAGAATGACTGTGGTAAAAGAAAGCAAGATAGTACCAATAGTAATAGTTGCCTTGGGTGACAACCAAAACAAATGGGACACCACTTCAAAACCATTGGCATTGACAGAATCACCATCAGTCAATTGCAAAAGGCAGCTTTACTTGGAACAGCTTACATCCTGAGACTGATACCTTTAACACCATCTACGAATGACATCTGTCTAGATTCTTGGGGAGGGCTTGGTAGGTGGATAAAAATGTCAAATATAGCCTGAACATATGGTTGACTATGCAAACCATAATAATAATATAAATGGTCTAAGAACTTAGGACTGCTGACTGAGCAACCAGGGCTAGCAGAAGAAAAGTTTCTTACCTTACAAATTAAGGCTAGGTCACATCGCCCGACGGATGCAAAACGTATGTAAAAGGACACAGCGGACGGCCAAAAATCCGGGGGTNCCTGTGTCCGTTTTCCGCTGGAGCGGATTTGAGTTGCGTGGATGCGCAGCGGATGCCTAGCGGATATAGCGGATGCGTAACGGATGACGACGGACGTATAACGGATGTTCCCTGTATGCGTAGCGGATGTATAATGGACGCATTGGATACTTCATTCAAAAAAAGTTTTGAGCAGATGAAATCACAGTAGACAGATGCTGGACAGATAGAGAGTATGAATCACGGATGCAGTGAGTACACAACGGATGCATCGCATTTTCCAACGGATGGCAAGCGTTTCTCTCCGTTTTACATCCTCTTTGCATCCGTTGGTGCAGTGTGACATGGGCTTTAAATCCAGTGAAACCTGTCTGATAATGTATGATCCAGCAAAAGGGGCAGATCAGGCAACTATAGGGTAATTACCTGCTTACCAACAACCTTCAAATTACTAACTGATGTGATAGCTGAAATAGTCCAACACCAGGTAGTTGAAAAGAAGCTGTTTTCATATGAGCAGAAAGAAAACTTCATAGGTGGTGGTGTGGGGTTCCTGCATTTATATTCATAACAGACTAGGTGAATGATGGGAATAACAATAGCAACAGCACTTAGACTTATATACAGGGGTGGGATCCTACCGGCATAATAACTGGTTCAGTGAGTGCACGCTATGCACATGCATGCGCAGTACTTGTAAAATAACTTCTCCTGCAAGCAATCACCATCTCCTGCTGTCGCATGGCACTCAGCTGCGCTGTGCAAAGCAACTAAGGTAAGAATAAAGGACAGCCTTGAGCCTGGGCAGGCAGGTGGGCCCAACCGAAGAAAAGAAGATCTTTAGAAAGAACCAGTTCAGTGTCTTCAGAGCTACCAGTTCTATAGAACCAGGCCGAACCAGTAGAATGCCTCCCCTGCTTATATACTGCTTCATAGCACTTTACAGTCCTCTCTGAGGGGTTTACAATGTCAGCATATTGTCCCCTGGGTCTTCATTTTACTGACCTCAGAAGTATGGAAGCATTAACAGCATTATAGGCCACGAGCAAAGCAGTGTACTGGGCCCCCTACAACAACTACTCACAAGAATAAAAATGTAAATGGTCGATAAAACTAAACATATATTTGCATAATATATATATAATATATTTACATGATACAAGGTGCATTGAAGGGTTAACATATACTGATTAGTATGGGCCCCTTATGCTCGTGTGGCCCACGGGCAAGTACCCATCTGGCTCATGTGGTAAGACAGCCCTAGATGGAAGGCTGAGTCAACCTTGAATCAATCAGGATTGAACTGCTGACTGTGGGCAAAGTTAGTCTGCAGTCGTGCATTCTAACTACTGTGTCACTGCACCCAGTGATATATTGTTCATTCACCTCTTTCAAGTTCATCTGCAGCTTCCTGACCACACCTGCTTCCATAAAATCCCAGGAGAAGACATTCCATAGGAGTTTCTTCTATGGGATGTTTTCAGTTCAGGAAATGCAATCAGTCAGCAGGCTGCAGAGAAATGAATCTATGGGTGATAAAATCACAACAGGCAGTGTTAGCACACTCCAACACCTTGGAAAAACAAACACAACAGAAGAAATGCAAAAGAAATTCAAAAAGCATCCTGAGAATGTGGTGGAAAAAGAAAGCCTTTAGCAGAAAGAAAAGTGGAGGGAGGTTGGAAATCAGATACACCAAGAATATTAATATTCTTTATTAGGGAACTGAACATGCTTTGAACATGATTCAGAAATGGCTTTGGGCTCATAGATATTCTGAATAAAACACAAGATACGATCACATACTTTCTGTGTTTGTTCAATTGGATGAAAGCAAAGTTAACTTTCAGAATTCCTCCTAATCTGAAGTGTTTCCTTGATGCCTTTCAAAGACCCAGATATTCACTGAGTCTGTTTTTCATGCATGGATGCCATAGTAAGTGCCAGTGATGTGCTCAGAACACTTGGTTTCCCCTTTGGAGACCTAAAGGCTCAACAGCTCTGCATCCCACCTCCAAGCTCAAAGTGTGAGGACATTCTAGTTTTAAACACACACACCCCTATGAGAGAGAGAGAGAGAGACACACACACACACACACACACACACATACATACATACTATAGAGAGGGTCTAATCTACGGCTCCCACCTTTATTTTCATCAACCTTTGTAAAAGTTTTTGTAAGATCTTAAGGACCTGGCTGTGCCCCACCCAGCCCAGGATCTGGATGTGTTACCAAATAGTCCTGGACTTTTTTTTAGTATTTATTTAGTATTTATTTGATTTATCAATCGCTTACAAGATACTCCATATTCTTATTTATATCAATACTTATGTACTTTACCTATGTATATTCTTTTTATTTTTCTTTGTTATCCTGTGGAACGGTAGGCACGTTGATGTGCTTATGCGTCTATTGCTTATGCGTTTATTGCTTTGCCCTGATCGAGTTGTGTAGTCCATATGTTTTTGCAGTATAAGAGTTGAAGATTACAGGATAGTTTTTTTCTGAAACCAAATTGTTTATTAGAGAGTTTATTAGAGAGAATTAGAGACTTTATTTTATTTATTTATTTATTTGATTTGTCAATTGCTTACAAACTAATAGGTATAAGTATGTACATAGTTATGAATAAAAGAAACAATAGAACATGTAGGCACGTTGGTGCGCTTTTGCATGCCCCCTACAGACCTCTTAGGAAAGGGGTGAGGTAATAGTAGACAGTTAAAGTTTTTGGGGTTTGGGGAAGAAACCAGAGTCAGGTAGAGTATTCCAGACATTGACCACTCTGTTGCT
>BHFT01072276.1:0-28325 GCA_004320025.1 Laticauda laticaudata
TTCTACATCCTGACTTTAATAAAGACTTTGCTGTTGGAACCCGGTCTACCTCGTGTTTTTCCGGACAAAACAAAATCCCACCAGGCTCAAGTTCGACTCAGCCTTCCATCCTTCCAAGGTGAGTAAAATGAGGACCCAAATTGTTGAGGACAATATGCTGACTCTATAAACCGCTTAGAGAAGGCAGTAAAGCACTGCAAAGTGGTATATAAGTCTAAGTACTATTGCTGTTAGGATAGGAAGGGACAACTTTCTAATGGAGCCAATCTACCCCTTTAATAAGTTCATCTATAGTCCCTTGTCACCAGGCAACCAAAAGTACAAATGCTTTGACAACCCACAAATTGTTTAAGTGCTATTCCTATTTTTACCCCTTGGGGCATGTGTGCAGCAGCAGCAGATTGATGCTGATTTATTAAATTTTAACACCACCCGTATCATCTAAGTGACTTTACGCCAGGGGTGTCAAACTCACATCATCACAGCAGCGTCATGTGACGTATCAGGACTTTTTTTCCCCTTCACTAAACCGGGCGTGGGCATGGCCAGCGCGTGATGCATCTGGCTTGTGGACCAGGAGTTTGACAGTCCTGCTCTAGGCACTCAATATAATAAAGCAATATAAACACACACATAAAAGCAGAGATTAAAAAAAAACCGTTAAGAACAAAGTGAAACCTTGCAAATTTAAAGTAAAAAAAAACATCAAAGTTAAAAAAATCTGGAAAGCTAAAAGATTAACAAGGCAGCGGGAGTGGCCTCTGATGCATGATGTATGCACCAAAGGAGTAGGGCTTATTTTATAACATTATATGGTACTGTTTTTAATCTATCTCTGTTCCCTTAATTCTTCTTTTCCACACACACTGGTGCTATCATTGTGTGTGTGTGTGTGTGTGTGTGTGTGTGTGTGTTTAACAAGATGCAGCACTGGAAAATTCATATAAAGCAGGGGTGCCCAACCTTGGCAACTTTAAAATTTATGGACTTCAACTCCCAGAATTCCTCAGTCAGCATTTCCATACAGTTTCTTCAACAAATCTCTCTCTCTCCCCCCCCCCCCCCCCCCNCCCCCCCCCCCCCCCCATCCCCTCTCCTTTCTCTGAATAGAAAGATTGGAAAGAACAAAGTTCAGGTCTCCGGACCATTTTGTAATTGGAAAGGAAAGATTTTGGCAGGTAATTTTTTTGTTACAGTACTTAGATTTTTGCTTGAGAAGAGACGCAATCAGGGGTGGGATGCTACTGATTCTGCACGGCTCTACAGAACCAGCAGCTCTGAAGAGCAGCAGATATAGAACCGGTCCTGTGTTTGATGCTGTTTGGCCCACCCGCCTGCCTGGGCTCTTACCTGCCCTTTATTTCCTGCTTTTTCAACCTCAGCTGCTTTGCGTGGCACAGCTGAGGTTGAAAAAGCAGTAAAAAAGGTATTTTTTGAGCTTATCAGCTGTCCAGGCAGCACAGCTTTAGCTTTATTTCACGTGTGCACAATTACCGAACCGGTAGTATTGCCGGTTGAATCCCAACCCTGGACACAATTATATTAAATCATGGCTCAAATTTATTAGAGCCCCCCATGGTAACTCTGTGTCAGAGGGGGAAAAATTATGTAGCGATGGAGAAAGGGATGGGAATAGAGGGGTGACAAAGCTGGTATTCAGCAGGTTTTGACCAATTCTGGAGAACCAGTAATGGAAATTTTGAGTAGTTCAGAGAACCAGCAAAAACCAGCTCTGATGGATCCCGCCCCCATCTATTCTCTGCCTTCCGAGTCCCAGCTGATTGGCTGGGTCTTCTTTTGTTGCCCTACACAGGAGAACGGAGCTGGAAAGCAGGTTAGTGTCATGGGGAGGGAATGGGGATTTTGCAGTATCCTTCCCCTGCCATGCCCACCAAACCAGGCCCACCAAGCCATGCCCCCCCCACCCCCACAGAACTGGTGGTAAACATTTTTTGAATCTCACCACCGAATGGTGCGATTCATACAGCTTCATTTGACTTTTGAGATGCTTTTCTATGAACCTGAAAGTGGTTTCTGGGCCAGGCTCAAGCCAGCATCTGTGTTTTCTTTAGGATGGTCCATAAGTGTCCTGCAAATGCAAACAGCTATTTCTTCTTAGGGTATGGTTTTAGCACATTTGAACTGATTCATCATATCCTGGATGCAATGATTAAAAGAGAAAGAAAGAAAAAATCTGCATCCCCAGAGCAATGCCCTTGCTTGGCTCCTAAAATATGGTCTTTTATGACACTCATCATCTGAAAAACAATTTGGATGCTTCAGAATTTTTGGATGAGACTGCTCTTTTATTCTCATAATCTTGTACTACATTTATTGTCATTCCTGTTTTAGCTTGCAGATTTTATTTTATGTTTCCTTTACGTGTTTGTTTTACTGCATGATGTTTTCTGGTTGCCCGTGCATTTTTAAAAATATGGTGTTTACACACCACCAACAATTTGGAGATGATGTAAACGTTCAGTAAATATGGGTAGTCCTCAACTTACAACTGCATTCAGGAGTAGAATTTCTATTGCTAGGCAAGGTAAAGTGGTTATTAATTTTATAAAAATTTTTTGCCATGGTTGTTAAGGTGAATCACTGCAGTTAACTGAATTATGTGGTCATTAAATGAATCTGGCTTCTCCCACAGTCTTTGATTGTAAGAAGCCAGTTGGGAAGGTTGCAAATGGCAGTCAGATCACCCTGGGACACTGCAGCCATTATAAATACATGCTGCTTATGTAGAAAGTTAACACACACCCTCCCTCCTAGAGAATGCAATATTTTGGGGAATATTAAAAAGGCAAGATAGAATATTTCCCCTAAAGGAGAAATGGGGCAAAAATATTAAGGGAGACCCTGTCCCAGTCTCCCTGCCCCAAGCAGAAACTGAGGAGGCCAGTTTTTAGAAATGCAGATTTGGTAATCTATTCAGAAAGACTTAAGTCAGACAGAAACTTCAGATAAGCAACAAGTTAAAAGTTGACAAGATTAGCTCAAACAAATACCTAAAATTTGCATTTCCCCCTTTGCCTATAGAGCCTGCCATGACCTCTACATGACTCCATAGGGATCCAGAAGGTATAAAACCCACCCACTCTCAATTCCATTTTACCAGCTGTCCCAGAACTGCACACTATGTGTGTGCTGGTTTTGTTCACCAATAAACAGAATCTTTCTTTCCAATCAGCCTCCATTTTATTCCCAGCTTGGACCTGGATTTTTCTTCCAAATTTTGGAATTTTAATCTGAATTTTAATCATGTGACTGTTAAGGAATGTTGCAATGGTCATAAGTATGAAGACTAGTTGTAAAGTCACTTTTCTGAGTGCTGTTGTAAATTTGACTAGATGAATGGTTGCAAATCTAGGACTACTCGATGGGAAAGAAATGGCATATGGAAAGCTATTTTTCTCCTCTGCTGAAAAAGTTAATACAAGGAGATCAACGTTCCTTCAGACTACTGATTCTCCTTGGCTGCAATTTTATGCCTCTTTACCTAATGTACTCATGGTACTGCGGTGCTGACAAGTATTGGATTGCACTTTTAAAGATGCTGCTGTTGTCACTTTGAAGTAAAGGTCCGGCAGTCTGAAGCACAATATGATAAATTCATGTTTCTTGAAAACTGTTTAGAAACAGAAAGATCAGAATTTCCAGAAATAAACATGTTCTCATCCTATAGAGAAATTCTTTTTTTTTTTTACTAACAATTTGTATGGCCCTTAATAAAAAATATAATCAAATCACAATGGAAGTAGTTTGCAAAATCCACCTTTCTAATATTTTTGAATATCAAGAAGTAAATAGAAATATGCTAACCATCACAACGAATAAAAGCATTCCACCCAAGTGTAAAGTGGCAGAAACTGGAAATGGTACATTTTAAAATCTGAAATGAAGGTAGCACATTCTGGATATTGCCACTTCACAGGAAATAAAAGGTCGATATTTCCTTCTGGTACCAGACAACCGTTTTTACAAGCCAGAACTATCAGGCTGGCCATGCAGAAATCCAGACAGTAGCTAGATAGCAGCAAGGAAATAAAAAGAACTTATAACTCTTTGCTGCCATCTAATGATTGGAGTTTTGTGGGCTATTAGAAGGAATAAAGGAGAAAAACTATAGGGAGCAAGATTCGCCTCTCATTCCAGAACATGTGCTCCCTTTGCTACTGCTTTTTCTCCCCTTTTCATCAATTCCAAATTTCTCTTTTTCTTCCTCATTATTATTTATACTAACAAAAAAGCAATGGCAAACCAGTTCCAAGAAAACGTCACTGACATATCCATCTAGTTATCAGAAGCTGAGTTGTACTTGAAGGAAAATTTTCCTATTCCTTCTTTCCTCTCCTATTCCTTCCTATCAGCTTTTGGATAACGGTTTTGTTGTTGAACAAGGATCAGCTTAAAGCATAATAATGTATAACATAATAGCGTGGGTGCTCCATTGGTGAAGGTTTTCAAAAAGAGGGGATCCTAAAGGAACTGAAGAAGCTTCTTGGATGAGAAGTGAAACATTTTCAAAGAAAAAAAAAACCAAGGAAGTCCAGTTGCCTTTTGAAAAGCACCTTTAGATCCATGACCTGGATAGAAGAGAAGAGAAGAGAAGAGAAGAGAAGAGAAGAGAAGAGAAGAGAAGAGAAGAGAAGAGAAGAGAAGAGGAAAAGAAGAATATGTCCTACTCCTTAAATGTACACTAATCATCATACATTAAAAAGGAATTTTGTTTGCATTCAGCTCTCAAAAGATATCCATTATGCATATCACCTACATATGTGTCACCAGTGAAGGACAATCCATAGTCTAAACTTGAGTGTATACATATACATGGTGAACATCTTCCGAATCTCTACCAGAAGGATGGCATTGGGAACAAGCTGTTACAGAATCTGGAAGTTCCCTAGAAATAACTTCGAAACTTCCTCCCAGAGGGGAGCAACAGAAACACGATCATGAGGTGTGCGGGGGTCCTCACAATGCTTTGGAGCTCTAAGCACATCTAACACTTGTAAGCAGTCATCCCAGAAATAAACAGGAAAGCGAGCTTCTTTTATAATCTCTCAGCTGTCCTTACCACCTCTCTAGTATGGACTGTCTACTCGAAGCCACTGCTACCACCAAAATAAACAGTGGATAGAGTTTGTCAAACCAGGGGATCCTCAAATTGGCAAAGTTTAAGACTGTGGACTCTCAACTCCCCAGAATTCCTCCTCCAGCTCCAGTCATATTAGCTCAGGAATTCTGGGAGTTGAAGTTCACAAGTCTTAAACTTGCCAAGTTTGAAGACCCTTGGTCAAAACACTCTCAATTGTGCCTCTGTAAAAAATGGCCAAGACGGAAGGAGAAAGATGTGCTCTCTTCTCAAGAGCCAATGCAGCCGCAGCCAAATAAGGCTTCACCATCTTGAAGAAAAAATGATGATTTTTTTGGGATGGTTGAGAATCTCCCTAGCTGGGATGGTCTAAAGACCAATAAATGGTTCTGTTCCTTCCAGCCTTATGATTATGTTGGCAAATTCCCCCATTTTAATCATTATGTCTGAGAGATACTAGCTCTTCCAAGCAAAACATGTAGAAATAAACCTCGCGGTGAAACGACTTCACCCAAAACTATGCTATCTTGGGTGGGAGTGGAATAAGAGGCTCCTATGCATAATGAAAAATGAAACCAGCTTACGAAAGAGAAAGATGCTGGTTTGCATAAGGATGGGCTTGTGTCTGAAAGAATTCAAGCCATCGCCCACTTCTGTCACTTCGCTTTGCAATGATATAGCTCAGCAGTTGATGTATCAAATGAGGATTTGGATGGTCCATTTCAGTTCTAAAGTGCAGATAATTCCATGCACTGCAAATGCTTTTATTTAATAGGTGCAGTATTGATTTTTCCATTATGAATTCTGCTTGCTACTATGTCCTGAAATTTGTACCTGATACTGGAACAGTTCACGGCAAGAAAATTAGGCAAATATTTTCTTTTCTGATAATCAGCTCTTCTATATCTCACTAGTACCTGCGAGCCACAAAAGATAGCACAGTTATTTTAAAATGGGCCCACACTTTTCTTTTCTATGCTGCATCAAGACCGGATTGGGCTGGCTCTAAAAAGCCTTGCGAATATGAATACACCCCTCTTTTTATATTTCCATATTATTTTCTTGCAACATACCAGGTCTAAAATGCGCTTTCCCAAATGGGCTTCTCAACTTCAGAGGTTAACATTTTGGTTACGGATGAGTCGATTAGCAGGTCATGGGTGGAATTAGACAGAGCCTGGAATGTAACATTAAACACCTCAATATGGTTGTCTTTGACAGTGACAGTGACAGTGGGTTGTATCCATTGTGTTTGATGTTTGAGGAAATGACATCTATGGAATGGGGTTATTTTCCCCCCCTACCTCTTGTCTCATCTTCTGTTAAATGCTCTCAACTCATTGCTTGCCTATTGTTCGGGAGACTGTGCCCCTTTCCTGTTGATTTAGCTACTTCCAAAGACAATTTGCATTCATTTAACAAGCATAGGTGTGTAGCCTGGTTATCAGCATTGTGTTTCTTGTGTACCGCTGTTCCCGTATGGAATGTCTTCCTGTCGTTATACAGTCCTTGACTTACGACCATGATAGTGTTCAAAATTTCTTTTGCTAAGTGAGATGTTTGTTAAGGGAGTTTTGCCCCATTTTACGACCTTTCTTGTGATAGTTGTTAAGTGAATGACTGCAGCTGTCAAGTTAACAACACGGCTGTTAAGTGAGCCTGACTTCTCCATTGACGTCGCTTGTTCGCAAAAGGCCTTCACACGACCCTAGGACCCTGCAGCCATCATAAATATGAGTCAGTTGCCAAGCATCTGAATTCTGATCATGTGACCATGGGGATGCTGCAATGGTTATAAAGTGTGAACAATGGCTATAACTCACTTTTTTCAGTGCTATTGTAACTTCAAATGGTCACTAAATGAACTGTTGTAAGTTGACAACTAGGTGTAATCAATTGTAGGCTTATTTTGTGAATTCTACTTAGTTCAGTGGGGCAGATGTCCAAGGAAAGCAGGGGTGTCAAACTCAAGGCCCTGAGGGCCAGATCTGGCCTGTGGGGTGCTTAGATATGGCCCATGGGGCTGGCCTGGAAATATCAAAGGACCGGCCCATGGTGCTTCTGTCAGCCAAAATGGAGCACGGGGGATGCGCACAGCCCCCCGTGGCCCGTTTTCAGCCAGCAGAATCTGCAGGAGGCAAAAAATGGGCCACAGTGGAGGGCGTGCAAGCTTTTGGCCAGCAGAATACTTCAGGAGGCTGTGGAGGCCAAAAATGGGCTGTGGGCAACTGTGCGCCCCCCTAAATCCCATTTTGGCCAGCAGAGGCTGGCAGGGTGCTGTAGGAGGTGTCCATCCTGTCTCTCTCCCCCTCCTGGCCAGCTTGCGGAAAACTGCAATGCTGATCCGGCTCTCGAAGAAATTCAGTTTGACACCCTTGAGTTAAAACTACCTCAAGGTAGTTTTTTTGGCCACAAATCCCATCCAGGCCAGTCAGCATGAGTAACAAAGAAGATCTGTGAGGGGCGAAAATGGGCTCTCTTGCCCCTGTTGAATTATTTCCACACTCTTTAGTTAGCATAGGTCGTGTGAGCTACAGCATCATGGGAACAGGAAATCAATTCATCTGCCTGGCCTCTGGTATGGAAAGGCATTTTAAAAGTACCATTATAGAGGCTTTTATAAATATTACATTTCGGTCAATTTCAGCCTGCCTGTTGCCCCTCCTCCCTGCCCATTACTTTCAACATTGCTGTAATGAGAATCACTTAGAAAATGACATGCATCTCTTTCAAGAAATTTTAAGAACCGTAACGTATTTATAATTGTCAAGATACAGCCATTTTCAAATTTGCAATGTTTTGATCTGCAAAGTGCTTGAACAGAACTTCTGACTAAATTGCTTGAACAGAATTTCTGACTGAGTACAGGTTTCCAGTCAGTGCAAGAATACTAATTGATTGCCTTAAATAAGGAAGCTAGTTCTAATAGTGCCACGGTTTGGTTTGAATTTTATTCTGGGCCACTTCTCACTAAGACACAAGTCTCTTTTGAGTAATTCTTTATCAATGTGCCCTTCCTGGTGATTTATTGCAGCAATACATCATTGGAGTGACAGCTGATTTTGATGATATATAGTCCAATACATCATCATAGTAACACCCTCATTTGGATTGTATATCACATAAAAGTAAAATATACTATTTTTCATCCCCTCCCCTTTGGTCCATTTGCAAACTCAGCTAAGAGAGTGGGAACTTGAAGGCAAGAGAAATTACAAAGAAGTAAATACTTCTCTTCAAAAAAAAATTAATGGACTAAATTGCTGCAGAAGAGCTCAGAAAGTGGACTTGGAAGAATTGATGGTTTTGTTATGAAGCAGCTGTTTTCAAAATGGCAAGTGTAGCTTATGGCAAATGGTTGTTTGATAGTTCTTTCTAGGAAGGCTATAATGAAAAGTTATCAAATAATTTGCAGGTTGAACATATGGCTGACATCACCCTGAGACAAAATCTTCAACTGGAAGCAATTAGCATTCTTACAAAGACCTGAAAGGTTTTGTTTTGGGTTTTTTTAAGCAAACATTTTGAAATGGCATCAGACTGAAGAAGATGCTTTAAACAGAGGTAAAATGCCACTGACACAAAACCTTGCTTGGGAAGGTGAATTCACAAACAAGTAAGCAAACAAAAAAGAGATAACGATTAGCTTAGAATGTTTGAATCCTAGCCGGGGTCTGGATGCTGAGGAGTTGGAATGACTCTGAACATGAAATAGTGTTCAACTAAATAAAATCCAGTGGATGTCGAAGGACTTATTTCCAAATAAAAATATTAGGAGGATTTTTCCTTCTGCTCCCCTTTTCATTTCCTGGTGCTAGAGAGCCAATTCTTCAGAACGTGTCTAAAGATTTTTTTTGTAGTTGGGTCCAAGCTTAAAATTACACAAGCTAGCAGTATTAAATGTGTGTTCTCTAGAAGTAATTATATATTTTTGCCTATTTGCATAAGCATGGAGATAATATTCTTCTCCCAAAGACCCGTTGTGACTATCTTTTGGCCATTATTTCAATGGCAGTGACTAATGTTTCCCAAGCCACACTATAATACGTACAATACATAATACTGTATTGGAATGTCAGATTACTCCTTACAGTCGTATCATTATGCAGATTTCCCTACCCTTCTTTGCTAAGGTTTGTTCTTCTATCTTGTAAAGTTTTCAGTAAACTTTAGTGACTGCAGTTCTCAGTAATACTTCGAGAACCAGCTTCATATGCTCTGGTTATGCCTGGCCTTGGTTCATCAATAAAAGAAGTTCTAGCCTCATATCCTTGATGGCAATTTAGAACTGAGGATACAGATAATAGTCTGATTTCAAGGATCACTCTGCCTGGAGGTTTGTCTTGTTGATCACCAAATCCACTACTGCTCTTCCTACCCTCCATTGTCAATTTACTCAAACAAATCGTCAATTTATTCAAACAAATGCCCTTTTCGCAAAATTGGGATATACAGTACAATTTGCTGTGTGGCAAAACACCAAAATGATAAATTGGAGCTTGGCAGCTTTAAAAAAAAAACCCACAGGAGAAGATAAATCAGAGCTCTCCTTTGTCTTGGGTGGGTCTTGAATTCTTTGATTTCCTTAAATTCAGGCTTTGCCCTGATAAATATGCAGTTTGAAAAAGTTAATGTTTAGATAAGACTATTGCAATTAGAGAACGTTATCTGATTATGATTAAATATGATAAAACAAAATCATGTATCTGAATTTTAATGCTGTAAATCTGGAAGCAAACAGAATGGAATTTAGGATACCACTGTAGCATGGTGTATGCAAAAATCCCCATATTTAGTATCTGACAGATCTAGGTAGTCTTTGAAAGTCTCCCACCTGAAACTTTGGAGAGCTGCCACAAATAAATGTGTAGATCCAAGTAGAGCTAGTTTATGTACCATTGTACTGACTGGGTGAAAGACAGCTTCTCAAATATTGTAGCCTTTGTTAAATCAGTGAGAACACTTTCCAGAAAGAGATTGACTTGTGTTTCCCAATACTGGGGCAAAACAGTTTAAACTGGAATATAATTTAAAATGTACCTAAAGCTTTGAGGCTTTGATACTAAACACTCTCCAAACCTCATATTCCTTTACAAAATAAAGTTGGTACATTTCACAAGATAAGATGTACAGTATTTTGAAAAGAACAAGAACGTTTTACCTCAGGATTCAAAATTTGAGCTAGCAATTACTTAAAGAGAATAGAAAAAGATTTGAAACCAATCAAGGGTGGGCTTCAAAAATTTTAGCAATGGATTCTCTGCCAGGTTGCTGGGTGGGTGTGGTCAGTCTCCTGCATCATGGTGGGGGAAGTTTTTGCCCTCCCCAGGCTCTGGAGGTTTTCCTCCGGGAGGGCGAAAATGGCCTTCCCAGGCTCTGCAGGCTCTCTCCAAAATTTTGGGAAGCCTGTTTTTTGCTCTCCTTGAGCCTCTATACATGCCCTGCACTTACCTGCATCCAAAACTGGCTGAGCGGGGACTCCTAGGAGGGGCGGGGTGAGGTGGGTGGGGCCAGCCAGGAGTGGGATTTGGGGGTTCTCCGAATTGCACAGAATCTTAGCTAGGGGGTCTCTTGAACTCCTGAAAAACCCTAGCAGCCCAACCCTGAAATCAATATTCCCTTTCCCATAATATAGATACATATACCTTCCAATTTCATCTCTAGTCGAGTGGGCTGTTCAGATTTTGGGAGCAGCGTTACATCCTGCAGAGCTTCATTAAAAAAGATAAAAGTGGCATTGTTTAAAATTCACATACTATAAGCAGAATATTTTCTTTCAAACTATCTCCAGCTCATTTGAGATCAAACAAGCTAGAACAAAGATTCCCCACCCCCTCAGTGTTGGCTGGATTTTTGTAACTTTTTTTATTAATTACAGCTTTGAATGAATAAAGAAAAGAGGAAGGTTTATCCCCCCCCCCCCNCCCCCCCCCCCCCGTCACTATATTGGAAAGAAAGAAACCACTATTCTAATGTTTAAGATGTAACCTACAAAATCTGGTTTGTTCTGTCTTTGATAAGATTAAAAATCCCTTGTCAAATAGAACATTTGAGCTACGGAGCCTTTCTGTGATTAGAGCATAAATGTTTCAAACATCTCATCCATTTCGTATGATGCTGTCAGCATTTTTCCTTTTTGCAATTTGATACAATTTTACCTAATTCCTACTAAGACATAGGAATTATAAGTTTCAGGCTTGCTTTACTGTATTTCTCTGTTCAATATATTTGAAGAATTACATGCAGAAATTTGAACACACCCATCCAGAAATATTCTCTCTAAATATATATTCTCTCTAAATATATTCTCTCTAAGCATTTGTGTATTAAAACAATAAAGGGAAATATCAAGCATTCTTGATATTTCCCTTTATTGTTTTAATACACAAATGCGTAGAGAGAATATATTCATGGTGTGTGGTGTGACCTGTCCAGGGATACAATTTAATATGATATGATGGTGTTCCATATTAGATATGGACTGCGAGCAGATACAAGTGACTTAAATTTTAACTATGAAGTCAATAGTGTCTGAAAGTTTGGAAATCTGAACAAAATGCAATAATTGGAACAAAACTCAACAAAACAGACAGAAACATGCATACATTTAGTTCATATGATATACTGATACCATGTTTCTCCAACAATATGCCCAGGAAGACCCAGCATGTTTTCTAGGCATAAAATGAAATTAAGCCCCTCTCCCCAAATTTAGGCCTAGCTTAAAACATGCAAAATTGGGGGGGAAGGGGGGAACTTGTCATTAGGAGCACCCCAGGGCAAGCTACACCTCACCATCAGCTGCTCCTAACAACCCAATCATGGTGGAGCACAGAGGGCTCCTTACCCCTCCCTTACCCAGGTCAGGCAGGCAGGCGGGGCGGGTGTGGATGTCCGGCATCATTTCAGCCGCTTCTCGGCCTCCGGTAGCTTTCCACGGTTTCCCTCCGGTGCTGGGTGCCGCTCTCTTAGGCAGCGCTGTCTCCAACAACAGCAATCTGAGTTTGCCCCGTCCTTGTAACAACAGGTAAAAAAACATTGGACCGTGGGAGCGCGTCGCTGCATTATGGTTTAATCCTGGAGCAGCTGGATGGGTGTGAGAAGAGTCGAGTGAGAGTCTCTGCTTGCTGCTACCCTGGTGCTCCAGCCTCGGGCTCTGCCAGTTTGTAAAAGTTCTGGTGCACAACCCGTTCCTGCATTCCAAGCACCCAGGCCGAGCTGCAGCTGTCCCTCTCTCACCAGAGCCATCTCCAACAACAGCGGCAGCAGTGGCGGAAGCGCATGGAAGCGTTTCAGCCACTTCTCGGGGGGGGGAGCCGCCTCCGTAACTTCCACGGTTCCCCCGCTGCTGCCGCTGTTATTTGAGATGGCGCTGATGAGAGAGGACACTGCAGCTCGGCCTGAGCGCTTGGAAATGCAGGAACGGGCTGCGCACCGGGACTTTTGCAAACTTGCAAAGCCCGAGCTGGGAGCACCAAGGTAGCAGCAGCAGAAGACGCTCACTCAGCTTTTCTCACGCCCACCCAGCTGCTCTGGGATTTAACCAAAAGCAGCATGCGGTGCTCCCGGGTACCTCAAAATCTTTTTTTTCCTGTTGTTTACAGGGACGAGGGAAAAGCAGGAGCGACCCAGATACTGTTGGTTGGAGATGCTGCTGGTGCGTGGGGATGGGGAGAAATTAATTCACCCCTGAAAAGATGTCCTTAGCCATTTTGGGGGCTCAAAAAAAAAAAAAAAAGGCCCAGCTTTATTTTGTGAGAAACACGGTAATATTGCATGGTATAATAATAAATAAAATTACATTAATGTTATTTTTGCAAATAAGAAAATATATTAAAAAGCAAATATATTAAAAAGCTATATGTTATCTGTATCTGGTATAGATAACATATAGATTTACATATTTATCTATGTTATGTTAGTTAATTAGATTGTGACATTTCATTCAGCTTAACTTTAAAACAAAAAAGAAACATATGGATAATTAAGCATACAGTATACAGTAATATATCTTTAGTTGAAACTTCTATTGATGAAATGCTTGCTGAGATATGGGAAAGGAATTAAATTAATCAGATCACCAATGAAATATGGATTTCTTTTTGTCCTTGTGTAATGTTAACTCCTGTGCAATCAGCTTATTCTTATGGGATTAACACAAAATAAAAAACATGTTTTGAACATGGCATTCTTAACTCAAAACATTCTGTTTGTTAGAATAAAGCTCAAAATATTTCAAATGTTCTGCCTAGGGGAATTGAGAGCCAGAGTTTCTCAGGGTAAAGATGTTAGTTAAGTCAAGAAGCAACTGTCAGCCAGCTTCAAAGCTGAGAAGTACAATGCAAAAACTCTGTGCTGGAATTAAATAGTGAGTACAAAAAGGGAATTCCATCTTTCTTGTGATAAATGACAACTAAAAATTTTAGTGACTTCTATTAAAAATATGGCATCTAGATTTATATACTGCTTCACAGTGCTTTCCAGCCCTCTCTAAGTGGTTTACAGAGTCAACATATTGCTTCCAACAATCTGGGTCTTCATTTTACCCAGCTCGGAAGGATGGAAGGCTGAGTCAACCTTGAGCCAGTCTCACCATAAAAAACACTCAAACTAGAACTAAGGAGAAATTTCCTCATGGTGAGAGCAATCAACCAATTAGAATAGCTTGCCTTCAGAAGTTCCAGGTGCTCCATTACTGCAGGCTTTCAAAAAGAGCTATGAAGAGCCTTGTCTGAAATAGTATAGGATCTCCTGCATGAGCAGAGGATTGGATTAGAAGACCTCCCAGGTCCCTTCCAACTATTATTCTATGTTCTACATGACTGATGTTATAACACCCCAACTGGTAGTTGAGCCACAGCCTGGCTTTTATATCTATAAGCAGCCTGGGTAGCACATCTTACTCCACCCATGCCCTTAGCCTAAATACAGAAAGCCCACCCAGAGTAGGTATGGGCGAAAGGAAGAAGAGAAAGAGACAGTGAACAGGTGACAGAGCAGGAAGCAACAACTGGTTAAGGGCAAAAAGCAAGAAAGCTAAGAGTCAATTGCCAATGAACAGTTTCATCTTGGCTTGATTCCGCCTGGAGCTTGGCTGGAGAGCTCCTCTGGGTGCTCAGTCACAACATTGAATACAGTTTGCAGCATAGGTGGGAGCTCAGCAGTAATTTGAGTTACAAAAGGAACAATTGCATAGGGACAGAACCTAATTTCAATGAATGCAAGAAGTTTTGAAGAGAGGCAAGGACTGTATGCCACTTTATACCCTTTCTGAACACATTCTGGCTTTTAACTGCTGCAAGGAATGAACACAAAGGATTTGTTTACGTGGCTACACCAACTTGTAAGGGCTAGTTGGGTGGAGCTGTCCAGCAAAGACAGTAATAATTAGGGAATATATGTGCTAAGTCCTTATCAAACATTTTCCTTTACACTATTGTACCTCCAATCATAAATAAAAAGAACCCCAAATTTGGATCAGTGTTGATAATCTGTTGAGATAACTAATATTTCTGCTACATTGTTGTGAAGATTATTAATACAATATTGATGTATTATTCATCTTTGGCATTCATATGCTGTAGCATGCTGAGGCTAAATATTGATGTAATGTCTGGCCACCCTGTTTATTCTGACAAAGTTGGCATCTGATAGGCTCCAGTAAGCTGCCAATGGTGAATAACAAAGATTCAATGTACTTGAACATTTTTGCAAAGCACATCCCTCTAGAATAGAATCTCCCCCAGAGATTTACTTTGCCCTATCCTAGCCTTGTTGAAACAAGTCCTCCAAATCTAGCTTTTCTCCCAGCCTTTTTATAGGTTGGATAGGGGGTGCTTTATAGGTATGCTCTGTGATTGTGGAGATGTTGGCTTAATGCAGGGGTGTCAAACTCAAGGCCTTAAATCTTATACTCTTAGTTCTTAAATTTGCCCCATGGTGCTGGCCTGGAAATAACAATAGCATTTAGATTTATATCCTGCTTCACAGTGCTTTACAGCCCTCTCTAAGCAGTTTACAGAGTCAGCATATTGCCCCCAACAATCTGGGTCCTCANAGAAGTAGTCTGCAGTACTGCACTCCAACCACTGCACCACCATGGCTCAGTAATAGCAAAGGACCAGCCTGCAGTGCCTCTACTGTTTTGGCTGGCAGGGTGCTGCAGGAGGCATCCATCCTGTCTCCCCCCTCCCCCCCAACAGAGGAGAACTACAATGCAGATCTGCCCACCCCCCCAAAAAAAATCCAGTTTGACACCCCTGGCTTAATGTGACTGATATCACCCACTCAGGTGGCTGATTGGTCAAAATTTAAGGGGAAAAAAAAGCAACCCAATCACAGTCCACAAAACAACCTGATTGCCCTGTTTGACAGAATCAGAAGAGTCCAACTGAAAGTACTGAAAATAATCATGTTTTGTTTCATAGTCAGAACAATGCTACACCTCTTGAATAACACAATTTGATTTGAAACAGAATTCTCAAACAAACTATTTCAAAGTTAAAATAAGTTGTGCGTTTCTACTTTTTTCAAGATTTTTACAGAACATTGCTGAGGATAATTTGAATGATATGACTTGCAGGTAGCGTCCTACATGCAGAGTTTTTTCAGTCAATTTATCTGCTGGAAAACTTCCTCTTGTCTGGGTCAATCTGACTATCTATATCTATAAGGCAGAACACCTCAGTGGTTTTAGTACATACCTTAGATGTTCCATTATGGAGAACTAGAATTCTGAGATATCAGATCCATCACATGGATATCACTTTTTCTCTATATTCACATGGAATTCCAATCTAATGTTGCCACTGACGTATTTATCTGAAATTTAATCTTCATCAGAAATATAGATACATAACATGGCAATTTATCCAGGCAAAAAATAAGGGTATTTTGAAAGGAGTAGCAAAATTTCTTGGCAAGTCCAATCCATTTACCATTGTGACATTTAACTTTGCCCTAACAAGCATTTATTCTTAAAAGCAGGTCTCGGTTCATGAAAGCACATCTATAGAAGCATGTTGCCCTTTTCGATGGGATGCATTTCAAGCAAGAGCCATAGATTATTATTAGACTGCTATAGTCAGATAAGGCAAAATTATATATTATTTTTTATAAGGGCAATTTTGCAGGATAAATATGTAGCTTGCAGCTTTGCTGGGGGAAAAAAAGTGCAAGCCATAGAAATGTAATTGTCCGTATTGGGAAGTATGCAATAAGCAAAATGTAGGTTAAATATTGATTCAAATATGGAACATGGACGTGAGTTGATAATTACAGTCTAACCCCATTGAACTTAGAGGGACTTTCTCCTGTGTGTAAACGTATGTGAAAGGGAGCAGATTTCTATACTGTGCAAATGACAGAATTATTTCTGCAAGGCAAGGATGCTTTCAGGAAATGTATATGTATTGTACGAAAGTACACAGATCACCCAAGTTGTTTCTGTGTCCTGATTTATTCATTAGAAGAATATAACAGGATGTTTTTCATCAGCAAAAAAATAACAAATAGGATGGTGGGGTTCCCCGCCCCCTCCTGCCCCTGCATCTTTTTTGTATAGTTCCAATGGCTGCTTGGGAATCTCAACCCCAAACCCGGGTAGTTGGTTTTCAAAATTCAGAAAGATTTACAAAGTGGAGAAAGAATGGTTTTTCTGCGGAGCAGAATATTTCTCTTTACACAATGCTGGATTCTGTTAAGTGTGATCCCTGATGTAAGTGCACACAGATCAAATGTAGCTCATGAGCCCTACAAAGACTCTTTGCCTTTGGTATGGAGAGTGTTAGGCAAGTTGGTCTAACAGACTAACTCAGTTGGAAGGGACTTGAGAGGTCTTCTAATCCAACCCACTACTCAAACAGGAACCATTTCAGACAAATAGTTGTTCAATCTCTTCTTAAAAACCTCCAGAGCAAATAATATGGTGCACATAGCTTCCAATGTTCCGATGTCTCCAGTGTGCTTGAATGTAAAACAGTCGCCACAAATCTCTTTTAATACTTTTTGATGGACTATGACAAAATTAAAGAAGCAGAACACAAACATCTGTAATCTTCTCTTCCAGCCACAGTACCTCCTTCCAATTCTCATCGCACAAAGCCAATTGGAAGGAAGATCTTGGACCATGAATAAGAGAGCAGGCAATAGGGAAAGAATATATAGAGTTGTATTGCTGCACTACAAGATGTTGTAGCACATGTTGCTTAAAGTCAGCTGGAAAATAAATGAATTGGGTTGTATGTGTAAGTTTGTGTTTTACTGACCATAACTTTAATGGTGGTGTGTCGAATGAGTAAGGGTTCTTATTCCACTGGAAAGCCTCCTGGAATTTATTTCCAAGTCTCCAAATAGGCAAGTGTGCATATTGACTCATTGTTTGCCTTATTTCCTGTTTTAATTGAGTGTCAAAGGTTATACATTGCTATTAGAGTAAGACATGAGTGGCAGCAGAGGTCAGGGACTCTCTGGCATTCGATTAGAGCCATAAAAACCAAATAGTATGATAATTTCACCTGCTCTAACCCCAATTTTTCCAAGATGGTCTAGACATTGACCTTATTGTTTGACTGCCATTGACTCTGTAAACTGCAGCCACCCAAATGCTGCTTACTAAACAGAAATGTGCCCTCTGCGACCATGATGGGAAATAAAACAATAAAATACAAATAGCGATTCAAAGGAGAGACTAATCCAGGTGACAGAAAATGATGAAATAATGTCTCTGTTGTCGATTGGTCTGACTGGTTTACCACAGAAGCAATTTCTTTTATCTATCTCAATTGCATGTGTTTATCCCCCCTCCCTGCCTCTCTTTCTGCCTCTCTCTCTCTGTCAATTGAGGCAGATGCGATAAATTTAGCAGGTCCTGCAAAGCTGGTTTATTTCTGTCCTCAACTTTTGTGTTGCAAAAGAGAAGATTTTTGCCAGATGCTCAATAACAATTGAAAGGAAAAAGACCCTTCTTTCCAATGAGCCCATATTGAGATGCAACTTCAGGAGCAAACAATCTTCCAGCAGAGTTGTAACAAATGTATTTCTAAAAGAGGAAAGCCCCTCTCCATACCAACGAAACCCGTCAATCTTGAGCATGTTTTCCCAGAAATAAATATTGCTTGTGGAACAAGACTTATTTCTTTTGAAATTTCCTGGTATTTTGTAGAACTGGAGATAAATTACTTTTTGAACCCATTCAAATGTTTGAGTCCACCAAGTTTTCAGGCAAAGAAATTGGATGTAATTTTTTTTCTGAATTCTCCATGAAGGCTAAAACCTCTGAAGAACGGTTGCAGGAATTGGGCATGTCTAGTCTAGTGGGAAAAAAAAAAGAGGTCTAGGGGTGACATGATAACAGGGTTCCTATATTTGAGGGGCTGCCACAAAGAAGAGGGGGCTCAAGAGACTGGACAGCCATATTTAGAATGGTATAGAGCAGTGGTGGCTAACCTTTTTGGGCTCTCATGCCGAAAATTGTGTGCGCGCTTGCGTGCTCGTGCTCTCATGCCAGCATCCACAAGGCAATGTGATGCCCCCCCATGCACCCTGCACATGTGTGTGTGACCCCCCTGTGCATGCTGTGCATCTCTGTGCATGCACGTGCATCTCCTGCACTCCCCACCCCCTGCACATGCACACCAGATACCCGACAATCAGCTTTTGGGTGGGCAGCAGGTGTGCAGATGCAGAGGAGCTCTTCCTGGTGACCTCTCATGTGCCAGCAGAAGTGGCTCTGCATGCCACTTCCAGCATGTGTGCCATAGATTTGCCATCACGGGTATAGGGTCCCCTGCTTGAGCAGGGGCTTGGACTGCAAGACCTCTAAGGTCCCTTCCAACTGTGTTATTCTGTTCTGTTATGAATAGGACACATTCTCTAATCCTCTCAAGGAAAGGACTCTTTAGCAGTAATTATTAAAGGAAAGGAATCCGATTCATCCATACTCCTTGGCACCTCATAAGGTCTTATTAAAAAAAAAAACTAATTCCAAACAACAGCAGCAAAGAAAAATAGAAGATTGGTTCCACTTGACTCCAATATCACTTTAGCTCAGGGGTACCCAAAGTTGGCAAGTTTAAGACCTCTGGGAATTCTTTCAGCTGAAGGCTACAAGTCCGAAACTTGCCAATCTTGGACACCCCTGCTTTAGCTGGATAAACTAGGCTGAAAATTGTGACTTGTCCAAATGAATTGATGAAGATAACTCTCCCTAATCTAACTTCAACTCTTTCTGCATTACAAGGAGATGCCAACTCTAGAGCTGAATACATTTCCAATTCATTTATTATAAAATTATTTATTTAGATTTACAAGTAGAAGCAGAGGAAAGGAAAAGGAAAATAAAAGTAAAATTGTTGTAAAATTACTTACAAACTCTGAACTAATCGTGATATAAATCTACAATTAGAGTACCTTTAATTTGATTAAAAGTTTTAAGTCAATATTAAATCGTTATTAAAATTGGGCTATTATGCATTAAGAACTGGAATCAGTATGACTCAAATTAAAATTTTCAATTGAAATTTTAAAAATTACAATAATTTCTGCCCAATTTAATAAATATTAGCAAAGTCAATCATAAAGAGATTAAATATTATAATCTTATATTAGGAAAAAGTCTAACTTTGGGTGTAGAATAAAACTGTAAGGTTATTTTCAAACATGATTTCCACATTGAATTACATTCTGTACCACATTGATTTTTTCAGACTTGAATTTGCCTGCTTTGATAAATAGCTTTCCAGTGTAGCCCATCAAAACGAGTGGGGCCTTCTCCCAATTAATCTGGCAGTTCTCCTTTGCTCTTGTCTTTTCTGTGCCATGCGGGCTCTCAGATACAACATGGAAGGAAGCTCCTTCTCCTCTTCACTGACCTGTACACTGTCCCCAGCTGAAGCCCCCCCCCGATCTCTTTCAGATGGCAATTCAGAGTCATTAATTAACCCAGTTCCTGAAGTCCAAGAATGAGCTCATCCTCTCTCAAACCAGCCTGCGAAGAAGAGTCAGGAAGAGGAGTCGCCCAAGGGAGTCATCACAACTTTTGACTTTGACTCTGACTATGGATTCCAAATTGGCTGAAGAACCTTCTGTTATGCTCTTGGACTTACTTTGAGTACTATTTTACCTGCTTCTTTAATTTGGAAACTTTGGGAGTTAAGTAAGCTTGACTACTAGGACTTCTTTTCTGCTCATGTGTGTGGATGTCTTTGTGTTCATACTTTCCCTGCCACTTGGGCATTTATATTAAAAGAATATTGGTAAAACTAGCAAGTGCCTCTTACGTGTGTTGGGTCCAGGCCGGGAGAAAACGATTGGCCGTTGAAATTTGTTATTGTGGCTTGTGACTAAGTGAAGATATACATGGTCATAATTCCTCTGGTTTCCAAGCTCGATCCAAATAATATAGATGAGTGCTTTTCAAACTTGGCAACTTTGAGATGTGTGGACTTCAACTCCCAGCATTTCTTGGCCATCAATTCTGGGAGTTGACATGCATAACATCTTAAAGTTGCCACTGAGGTCACCAGTCGCAGCTTTAAGTAAGATTCTTTTGGCCCATAACTCCAAATGTTTCCTTAGCTGAATATTGGCCTGGAAAAAGAAGTAATGAAATACATGTGTAAGCTGATTCACAGGGTACAATTTACTC
Source organism: Laticauda laticaudata (assembly GCA_004320025.1). NCBI lineage: Eukaryota > Metazoa > Chordata > Lepidosauria > Squamata > Elapidae > Laticauda > Laticauda laticaudata. The sequence goes on from BHFT01072276.1 coordinate 20,745, forward strand.
AACACTAAATCCTACTTTAGGACAATGGATAGCATAGGGATCTAAATTTAGGCACCCATCTTATTGTCTCTAATCTGGAAGTAAGCACCATTGAATTCGATAGACATGTAAAAGATCACCCTGCTAAGATGATTTTGAGAAATGAAAGGAGGATAAAGAACTTGAAAGTTCTCCAATCTATTTTTACTGAACTGCAATATAATAATAAGTCTATAAAATTTTCTAAGTGTGTATTTGACATGTTGGTATTTGATTTGCGGTGTTGCTGTCTCATGACAGTATTGTTAGAAATGTACCTTTTCCGAGGGTGTTCAGAAATAAATCTGACTATTTTTAAAGGTCTTATATTAAGCTAAATTTGTACAGGATTGCAGCCTCGATTTCATACGCTTTATATAAGGTACTGTTGTGTAGAATATTATTAATAGCAGTGTGTGTGTGAGAGAGAGAGATGAACAGAAAGGGGGAAAAAAGATTTTGCACTCTTGAATATGAAAAAAGGAAAAAATATATCTATAAGAAACAAGAAAAGAACAACATCTGCAAGGATGCTATTGCTAGAGTGGTCAGTAAAATGGTTCATCCTCTTTCATCTCCTCTGATATTAGTATCCATGGAAACCTCTTCTAATGGTCTCTACCTCAGTCTGGGAAAGCAGGTAGGGCCCACTAAAAAGTGACTGCATTAAAGGAATTCAGTCCTCTGAAAAGAAGGTCAGCTTTTGAAAGCTTCCAAGAGCTTTGCTACATAAGAAAGTGGGAGAGCTATATAAATCCTGAGAGTCTTTGCTAAGGAGTTTAAGCTTCTGAGCATCCCATCAGCATGGTGTAATATGGGGAACAAAATGCAAAGCATCTCTTTCTCTCTCCAATTGCTGGTGCTACGGGGAGCATCTTTCCCCAATGACCAGAATGTACTGAGGGAAAAAGATGACTTGAATCTAAAGATTAATTATGAGTAAGGTAAAGGTAAAGGTTCCCCTTGCATATGTGTGCTAGTTGTTCCTGACTCTAGGGGGCAGTGCTCATCTCTGTTTCAAAGCGAGAAAGCCAGCACTGTCCTAAGACATCTCCGTGATCATGTGGCCAGCATGACTAAATGCTAAAGGATCATGGAACGCTGTTACTTTCCCACCGAACTGATCCCTATTTTCCTACTTGCATTTTTACATGCTTTCGAACTGCTAGGTTGGCAGAAGCTGGGACAAGTAACAGGAGCTCACGCTGTTACATGGTGCTAGGGATTCGAACTGCCAAACTGCTGACTTTTTTTTTTTTAAAAAAATTCTTTTTTATTGATTTTAAAAACAACATAAACAAACATAACATAAAAACAAACCTTCAATTACAATTACATTATATCCTCTCATACTTTAAATCAAATATCAAATACATTAATATCTTTATTAATCAATAAAACTGACTGATTTCTTTTGTCTCTTTGTTATTATATTCTGTTCTCCTTTTTGATTCGTATAACAGGTTAGCTAGAGATTCTTTTATCTATTTTTTAAATGAGACTTTTTTTCTTTTTTAGTTAATCTTATCTATATTTTGCTGGAAAAAGAAAGGGAAAGTGACAGCTTGGAAAGATCCCTGTAGCACTGCCACTAGGTGAAGTATTGTTTTTTCTGTACCAGACAAAGCTGAGAAAGTAATGAGACCTTTGTTCCAGACTTGGCCTGGTGATAAGATAGAGGGAAAAGCACTGGAGCAGTTTATGCAGTCTCTTCTTCACGCTAATCTGTTGGGTTTCTATAACAGCTGGAATCTGGCTAAACTGTAGGAAAGTATGAAAAGGATAAGTTTTGGAGAGAGAGCAGAGATTAAGGCCATTGAAATGAACAAAGTGAGATGTGCTTCTGCTTTTTATCTTTTTCTAAGCTGTTCTATCCCCCGTCATCGTTTATCATTTTTTTCTGCGTATAGAATTTTGGCTTTTGGTCTTTGAACTTGCTTTCTGGAACTTGTTAGTTTATATTGGTCTTTTTGGTTCATTTTGTAGTATGCTTTTTTTTATGCGAGTTTTAATAGATAAGGCTGATTGAAGACCTGGAAGAACTTTATTCCTTTTCGTTTTTTCTTCGTAGCCTTTTTCTTTACTTTTTGTCTTCTTTGGAGAACTTCTAAACTTATTCTTTTTTGTGTGTTTTTTTCGGTGATATCCTCAATGGTCTGTTTTCTTCACCTTTGAATGTTTATGTTCAAATCTAAATATCGATTGGATTTAGATACAAGGCCTGAAGAAATCTTTTTTTCTTTTTGCTTCTTTATATTGATAGGTTGGTTTTTCTTTTTTTCACTATTTTACGTGGAATGTAGCTGTTATTTTAACTGGTGAAGGTCTAGAAGAATTGAAGATTTTGAATTTTTCAAAATGAGTAGAGTTAACTTCTGGTTTTCAACTTTTTGCTTCTCCTCGCCACCTTGTGAGGAATGCTCTACAGATTATGTTAAGCAAGACAAGGAACAAGAAAAAAGGACCTCAGATTTGCAAGGAATTCAAAATATTCAAACCGCAAGATCAGAGAATATTTGAGAAAAGACATAGAAACATTGAACAAGAAACAGAGACCAATGAAACAAAGAAAAGGGAAAACGAGAAAAAGGAGAAATCCAACAATGTATGATGAAGTATGATTGAAGGCTCGCAAGAAATTGAAGAAGAAGGCTAACAGAGATAAGAAGATTGAGAGAATGAACTAACAGATTAACTGTGGAAGTGACAGATAAAAGTGCATATGCAGATTGGGAGCCCATGGCAAACAAGATCAGAATATCTCAGATTCATATAGAGAATAATGGGACAAAACTACTTGAATAATGATAGAAATTTTGGCTGAAGCTATTGAAAATTAAACTAAAAGAGAGAAGATATGGAATGGAATAGAGGAGTTTATCGAGTTCTTCACAAAGTACTATGCAAGAGCAATAGGGATCCTTACCGAGAGAGTTCTGACATTATGATTGGCATAAGTCAAGGAGCATTGAATGCAATATTGAGTGATCAGAGAGAACAGTATGCATTAAGATAGGAGATGTGAGTTCTGACAAAGGAAAAGGTACGGCAGAAAAGAGACCAGGAATTCACTCATTGATCACACACGAGGAAGCTGCAAATGATTGACGTGGAAAGAGAGTACCTCGCAGATAGTAGAATGGAGGAAGCCAAGGAACATGCATACAAAGATGATGAGAGGACTATTAAACCTTAACTACAAAATTTAACCATGGAAGAAAAATAATTATCACAATCAGTAGAAATGACTTAATTCAGCTGTTTAAAAAAGGAATTTTTTCATAATACGAGAGAATAAATTTGATATTATGTCTAAAAAGCGAAATGACACGTCAATAAGCGGCAACATATAGCTAAAGAACGCCAAAATTAGCAGAACAAATACTTTCACCTCGCTGTGACTATCATGAAGACACGAGGTTATCCGGGCGCTCCTTTGCACAAATAATATCAAAGACGTTATCGGTTGATCAATTAGGATAGGTGATGGCTATACTGCATGATATCTGGGAAAGAAATACTAATGGTGGAAACTATTTTTAGATTAATATAATGAAGTATTACCCTTGATTGACCTCTCCTGGTATGTGTGCCAATGAATCTCAGAACGATTATTATATCCAAAAACTCACCATGAAAAATGAGATTGAACTGGACTCTCTAAAGCTATATGCTTCTTGCTTGCGTCTCATGGAAAATATAAGACAATAAACTGGCTCTCCTACAGCACAAAGACACACAAAGCAACAAAAAGACTCATCTACAATCCTTTGTTTTAAGATGGTGGACAAAAAAACTTGAAGCGAGATACATGACACGCGAAATGCTGAAACTAAACATACCTTTCTATTCAAATAGAATGTATCATGTCCGATAGGTATATATGTGATGTCACAGATGTTAACTAATTGCAAGATAAATATTGAAAAAGTACTGGGCAGACACAACTCAATGCAATTAATGGAAAGGACAAAGAAGAAAGGATCTATGGATGATAAACATAGATCTGATTTTGATGATAGCGAAAAAGAGTTCAATTATACAGTGGATGGAGAAGTAACGGCTCTTCCTTAGAGAAACAAAAAAAGAGAACATCATCCGATGATATGGGATACATGAAAGACATATAGCCAGCTATGATAGTTAGCACGAATACAAAGGATTAAGAACTAAGAATCCTGATAGAGAGAGCCCTACGGTTCGAGGCTTGGTTATATTAGGATTGAAAGAGTATCAGAAAAGGACACACAGAGAAATGGTACCAGTTAAAATGATATCATTAACATGAAAAAATGGAATTCAATAAACATGAAATGACTGCTACGTCATTCTAGCAAAATAGAGACGCCTAAACAGCATCATCTTGAGATGCCAAATCAATATGCCAGTGAGATAGTTAGCATATAATGAGAAGGTGAGATAATCTCAAGGGATTATTATTTGCGGAATTGATAGGAATGAACTTCAATGGCCACGTTGCTGTTTTAGCATTGATGAGAAGTAAGGAGAGCATATTGAACATGATAGATTATACACACAAGTAGCGTAATTATTGATGACGAAAGAGTCAACTTGTTATTTACGAGTCTGCTATCTATTTCCAGATACTAAAGGACTGAAACAATGTTAGAAGTCATATAATAACGATCTATGGAGTTCTAATGAAGCACCTTAAGATAACGTTATATAATGGAATATTAGTTTTTTTTAGAATGATACACAGAGCCACAGACTGGACTTCCCAGTCTAGATTAGTTATATTGTTATTAGCTTTAGTGAATTCCATTACAGAATCTCTATATTATGAAATCTTTCATGTCTTAGTAATATTGAATGGAGTCCTGATGTAGAGAAGAGAGGAATAAGTAAAAAGACGGAATATGTCAGAAGCTGTTGATTATATACGACTTCATTGAAACCAAAAGAGAGGACAACCAATTACCACATATATTGAAAATGCTTAGTGACCTGATCCTCTTCTTAAGCGAATGGTCAGAATTTACTAAAAATTGTGTGCATGTCATGTTTTGGGCAGCCGCAAGATCATAAAACCAGACCAAGAGTTGAGTTTAAAACGTTTTATGGCATTCTCTCTTGCACAATGATTTCTGCCAAAGAAGAGAAATAAAGCAAATACTGAAGATGCTGTGTTGTTTTTGACATGTTTTGGGAATATATATGATTGCTCATCGCTAGAAAGGAGCAAAAAAATCGGACTCTTTGAGATATTCAGTAAGATAATTTGGCACGCAGAGGCAGTGTTATAATGTAGAATCTGGAATGCTGCTATTTTCTTGCTGGGAACAGAGGAGGCTCACTAAATTAAATTTACTCCAGCAATAGAAGCTGACTTTATTACAAACAGACCAAAGTAGTATGATGATATGAGGATATTGAAGTCTGCTGATTATAGAAAAACAAGACAGGATGCCACTGTTATCACCTTTGTTTGTGTAACCTTGAGACTAGTCTGGTTGACACCGATATTGATAGGAAAAAAAGAATTTAAAAGGGATATAAATTAATAAGAAGAGATTAGAAAGTGAAAGCATTTCAGAAGAATTTACATTTTATTTAGAAGTATACATTAGGAAACGCACTTTTCAGGCATTTCTGATTGGAAAGATTTAGAGACCTTAGCTTATGGCTTCCGGTCCGCTTGTGGCTTGGAAATTAAAGAAAGACACGAACTATAATATCTGTGAATAGAACATGTTATCAAGACAAAAGGAAGATTAGCAACCATGGAAAATCCAGTGCGAACCGAATAATGATAGTGGTTTTGGACGTGTTATACTTGGACAGCAGATGCAGAATTAAACCATGGATATGATACTATTATGTGTAACTTAAGCGATCATATGCTTCATAGCATTTGGCTCTGAGAGATGGTTATAATTGTGACATTACCCTGTCGTCAATTGTAGATAAATGATTCAACCATTTCTATGAAATATGAAATGATACCCATTGGTTATTTTAATTTATTAATAATTGGTTTTCAACTTTCCAATAAGGGCTTTTAATGGGAAAAAATGAAATTTGAAGATAAGTGAAAATTGATGTTAAACTAGTATTATTTGGCAAGTAAGCGAGCGCGAGAATAAAGTGTTAACTTTTTTTCAAGATGCTAGATAAGAGGATTTGGTTTTGTCCTAATTGGGTGTTGTATCACCAGCTACTATAACTTTGATGTGAGTTAAGGATGGATAACATTAGAGAAACTACAAGATTTGTTGGAATTTCGAGGGACATGATCTGTTTTTGCGGTGGATGCTTTACTGTATAAAAGACGAAAACAGGTTTTGGTACTTTAGGACAGTATATTACAGAGTCTCTGTGGTTAAACTGTGAGAAGATTAAAGATTCAATGTTATTTGGTGTAAAATCCTTCAGTCTGGTTTATTGCGATATTGTGGCATTTTCTTATGCCTATAATATACCTTTAGAAAAACCAACAAGTTTTTAGATATCGGTTGAAATTTTTTAATTGAAAGGAGGTGAACTTAAAGTCTATGTGCAGAAATTAGGAGGTGCAACAAGGGCTTCAAAGGATTAATTGTTCAGTAATGCAGCACTGAATACAATCGGAAGATGATTTAAACGAGAGTTTACCCGAAACAGAAAGTATTTGTATATAAATTGACGATTTAGATTAGATTTTGACAGGTGCTGTGAAAAGGTGATTAAAAAATTATATGGATATTTTATTAGAATTCAAATATAGAAAGAACAAGTTAAGCCAACCATGACTGCTTGGGGAGAATTGTGGATATGGATGACTTGAAAAGGGGCAAAAATTGTGTTCAAATTACCCAGAATGGACAATGTCATACAGCTGATAAAAGAAAATTGCGGTGTATGAGGAGCATGTTTCACATGGTGGGACTATTCCCTGACATTAGAATACAAGGAATGTTCAGTCAATCAGGTCCGAGAGAGATAGGTTAGAAATGTCATCAGACACGCTGGCTCTATTCTCCATATAGTGAGGTGGACATCCCTCGGACGCTAAAAATATTGGACTAAATACACAACATGCTGAAAAATGACACACAGTAGATCAATAGATGTGAACTGCAACCAGAGATTGTTTTTATTGAGTGGAATATTTCTGCTGAAATATACAGTAAAGCATTTGAAATATCTGATTGTAAAATTACTTAACAGCGGCTGGATTGTATTTGTTAAAAGACTTGGGAAAATAGAGGAAGATACATTACCTGGATGGAGATCATTTAAAAGAATTAGGAATGTCTGAAAGGCAGTAATGGACATTTTGAAATTAAGGACAAGTGATAGAACAAATTTTAATAAATTTTGGGAATCTACTTATACTCGTGGTTAGGATAAATAAGAAGTAGGAGTAAGGGTGGAATAATGTAGATTATTTAGAAAATAATATATCTGACATGTAAAAAGAATTTTGTAATTTATTTTCTTTTTAAAGTTATATACAAAATGTATTCGAGGGATGTTCTGGAGGACCCAATATTTGAATTGTTATAAAATAAACTAAGATAAAATATGTGATTATTTATAAAGACATGATAGATAAAGTAG